>JAVHLU010000444.1:0-59761 GCA_036785755.1 Colletotrichum ledebouriae
GTATAAATAATATAGAGGGGATCGCTAGAGAGTTTAGCCTTAATATAATTAATAAAACCCGCTCCTTTATTAACTACTCTACTATATATAGAGAGCGTATTATTAGTATAGCCCTTAAGAGGGCTTATTTTAATACCCCTATAAGGGATTTTATAAGGCGCGATAGTATTAGAGCTAAGTAAGTAAACTTAGTAGTAGAAGTTTAGTAGGTTATTATATACCCTATAGAGTAGCCCTTCTTTGAGTAGGTCCTCTATATTACTAAGGCAGAGGCGGCCTAGGTAGCCTAGGCGAATATCGGTAAGTATAGCTTATACTAAATAGAGAGAGCGTTACTAACGACGGCATAGCTACGAAGGCGTTAGCTAACCCGATCGAATAAGAGGATAAAGATAGTAACGACTTCTAGCGGACGAAGTAGTAATAGAGGCGGTATTAGTAGCGCGGGTAGTGCGCGAGAGGAAAAGTTAATAGTTTTATAGTTTAAATAATTAAAAACCACGTTATTATCGATATAAAGTTAAAGATCGTGAGGCTATCTAGTATAACAGGTATATATAAGTATAGCTATAGTTAGGAGAGGTAGTTAGTAAGATCACGTAACCGAAGGCTATATATTATTAGGAGGCGCGGAGTTAGAAGGTCTGTTGTACTTGAGCAGGTAAAATCACTATGCAGTGGCCAGAGGCCTAGGTAGCTAGCCCTTATAAGTAAGTTCCCTATATAGATTAGCGAAGCGTAAGTTATTATTTAACTAGTTATAGATCTAAGCTACTTATATATCTATTACTAATATATAGGGGCCTTTCTAGTAACGTCTAGTTAAAGCGGCTTCTAAGTAGTTATAATTAATACTTAGCTATTAATAGCTTAACTTATATAGGTACTATTTACTACTAGATATATTACTAGTTATAGGAACGCTTAATAAGTTAGCCTTATCTATATAGCTAGCTAGCGTTATAAAGACCTCTATGCTTTATCCTTATAACCTCGAGTAGAGTATATCTTTATATAAGAGGTCCTTAAATATATTAATATATTAGCTTATATTAGAGACTAGTATCCCCGCTCGCTCCTATTTTAAAATATTTATAATTTCTATATTAGCTTAAGTAAGTATAAAGTAATAACTTATTATTTAAAGAAAAGTTTTTAAAGCGAGGGTATTACTTACCTTAAGAAGCCTAAGCTAGGTAGTATAGAGGTAGACGCCCCTAAAGTCCTTAATCTAGGTATTAGGATTAATACTCCTATTCGCCTTTTCTAGGACTTAGATATACTCTTCTTAAATAATAATAAGGGTACTAGCCTCGCTTAGAGTATAATAATATTTAAGATTAATAATAAGGCTACGTAGGGTTATATCCCCTTTAGTAAGAAGTTCTATATATATAGGTATAATAATATTATAAGTAATAGTCTTTATAACTAGATAGTTAATCTATTTAAACTCCTAGTCCTCGTAGGTTTACTTAGATTCTTATATAGTAAGCGAATAAAAGTGCTCTAGGTATTATTCCTATATACCTATAGTATTCTTATTAATTATAACTAGGGTAGTTAGAGGCTAAAGGGGGTATAATTTATTCGTCTATATCCTAGTAATAGACTTAGGAGTAGTCCTAGAAGTAGTATTAGAAGTAGCCTCTTCTAAAGCCTCCTAGTTAAATAGAGTAATATATTAATTATAGGCGCTCTTCTCCTATAGGTATTAGGTATTAATATCCTAGTTTCGCTTAGTAATATATAAGTTAAGAGTTAGAGTTTCTAATAAAGTCTTACCTAGGTATAAAAATCCCTTAGGGTTATTTAAGTTAATATACTTCTAGACTTTAGTAGCTTAGGCTTTAGCTTAGATTATAATATACTAGGTACTAAAGTCCTTATATATAGTTAGCTAGTATAATATTATAGTAGCTATAGTAGAAGATATTATAGTTAAGGTTATTTAGAAATAGAGGGTTTATAGTAATAAAGAGTAATATATAATAAGGAGGAAAGAAGGAATAGGAGAGAGGAAGTTTTAATAAGTACTTTTAATAATAAAAGCTCGTTTTAAAATAGTAATTAGGGGTCTAGTTAGAGCTAGGCTTATAACTATTAAGAAACGTCCTATAGGGCTATATTTATAGTTACTAAAGAGCTTAATCTATTATAATAAGAGTAGCTATAACGTGGTTACTTATAACTACAGTTAGAGGAATAACTCCGGAATAAGGTTGCTCTAGAGCCGACGTTAGTTATATACCGCGCTAGGAACGGGCGATGCTGAAGGCGTCACGACAGCTTTCCAGACCTGTCGGAATGCACGAGTCGTCGATGGCTTCACACTCACAGCCGAATGTCGTGCGAGTGACGGCGTCTGGTGCGGAAACCGGATCAACCTCAGTACGTGGGTACCTAGAGTCGCATGAAGCATAGCATAGCTGACAACCAGGCATAGACGAGAATATTCACACCCGTGACGGCTACATGGTTTGTGGCTAGTCCTGCCAGTGATGCGGACATCCTGGAGTCTGTTTATACGCACTCAGATCCGTCCTTGGGGTTAAGGCGGTTGTCGCCCCGATGGTAGGCTTACGGCCTGATGAGCATCATTTGACGGAGGTTTTAACCAACATTTATGGCCTGATTATGGATGCTCGCCAGTAGTTTATATGTTTTGTTATATGTGTGCTTCGGACGCATTAATAAGAGATATTTTCGGCTCCTCTGACGAACGTGATATTCCTCTTCAGTTGTGTCTCACATCACAGCGATAATTTAAGCCCAGAAGCTGTGCCAGAAGCTGTAACATTGCCGTATTACCAACGCTACCAAACCTAAACTTGCCCCAACCCAATAACGTAAGAAGTCGCTCACCAAGATGGGACACGCTGATGGAGCTCTTCCGAGCGATGTGAGGTTCAACACGTACAGCCAACATTGAATTGCGTCGTTCAGTAGCACCTTGGAGTTCAGGGAAATTTGGAAGCCTGGCTTAAAGTCTCTGAGTCAACAGTCCGATGCCGGAATGTTCAATGACTTCATCAACAAACCCCTCAAGCGTATACCGAGCGGAATCCAGCAAGGGAGCGCTCTTTAGGACCCAATTCTCGACAAGAGTGTCAGACTCGGCACAAACCCTTTAAGCCTATGAGAATTCAATCCTCCTCACTTAGACGAAAAGCTCAAGCGAGTCTTCCCAGGGTGTTGGATGGTGGCTGCCAGGGTTGTCGGGCTACCGTTGGCGGTGTTGAAGACAACAAACATCTTGATGATGAAAATTCACCACGCCCCAGGTTTCTTTCTCACTTCAGTCATATGAGGGATGAGGCACAGCTCTTAGAGTGTTGGGGAATGAAATAACTCGCGTGAGCCCACAAGTCGCGGTTGTTTTCCCTCTCCAACCCTTTCCACCCAGATGCTGTCTTCGTCCATACGGTACAGCAACAGTTCGTCTCCCTAACTCCACGTCAGCGGCACCTCCCTCAACACCATAGCCTTTGACAATGCGCCATCGACTCTCTCTGATGCCAGCACCACGGATTCCACTCGCTGCGATTGCGTGCGTCTCGGCACCAACCTGGGTCTGGAAAGACGAAAATGAGACCTTGGGGCAGCGGTGACGATGACCTGTCCTTGAGGACACACGTTGGCACTAGGAATTGGCATCGCATTCGGGTTTTTGGTCGGAATCGCCTGCGTATTTGCTGGGCTCTGTGTTCGTTACCGCCAACGGGACCGGCAGCAGAAAGCTGTCAACAGGTCCGGGGAAGATGACTGTTGTTTCAGCGGCGGTAAACCAGAGTTGGACGAGCAAGGCTTGCGGTTTGCTGAGCTGCATAATAGTAATCACGCCACGTAGTCGCCGCTCCACGAGTTGCCGTCTGCGAAATCGCCATTGCAGCAACGAGAGCTTCAGGGAGAAAGGGCGATTCACGAACTAAGTGTGAACGACAGGAACTCACATGAATCAGGAAGATAGGAAAAGGAGAGCAACACAGGGATATTCAACAGGACGAGATGATCAAGCCCTTGGAAGATGGAGATTGTGCGACAAAGGCAACCCTAACTTTTTATTTGTTCGTGACCGCCCAGTGCGCCCCGGATATCTAACTCAGTTGAAGACAACAGTCTTGTTCTTGTTGAGGAATACACGTCCCTCGGCAGTCCACTTGACGGCAGCGGCCAGGACCTGGCTCTCAATGTTTGAGCCCTCCTCGACGAGGTCCTTGGGGCTCATGCCGTGGTCGACTCTGGCGATGCGCTGCTCGATGATGGGGCCCTCGTCCAGGTCGGCCGTGACGAAGTGGGCCGTGGCACCAATGATCTTGACGCCGCGGTCGTAGGCCTGGTGGTAAGGCTTGGCGCCCTTGAAGGACGGCAGGAAGGAGTGGTGGATGTTGATGATCTTGCCGGACATGGCCTCGCACAGCTTGGGCGAGAGGACCTGCATGTAGCGGGCGAGGACGATGAGCTTGACGCCGTTGTCCCTGACGAGCTTGAGGATGGCCTCCTCCTGGGCGGCCTTGGTGTCCTTGGTGACGGGGAGATGGTGGAACTCGATGCCGTAGTTGCCGGCGAGGGTCCTGTACTCGTCGTGGTTGGAGACGACGAGGGGCACGTCGATGGGCAGCTGGCCGGAGTTTGCGCGGAAGAGCAGGTCGTTGAGGCAGTGGCCGATCTTGGAGACCATGATGAGGGTGCGCAGCTTGCGGGCGACGGGGCGGATGCGGTACCAGTCCAGCTGGAGCTCGGCGGCGAGGGCGTCGAACGGGGCCTTGAGGTGCTCCGTCGACTCGGTCTCGGTCGGGCCAAAGTGGACGCGCATGAAGAACTTCTCCGAGACGGGGTCGGAGAACTGCTGGAGGTCCAGGATGTTGAGCTTCTGCGCCGCGAACACCCCGGTCACGGCGTGGACGATGCCGGACTTGTCCGGGCAGGACAGGGTGAAGATGTGGTCGTGCTTGGCGGAGGAGGCCATGTTGAATGTCGGGGTTCTCGGTGGGAAAAGGGAGGGGGGTTGAAACGCGGTGAGGGAAAGGTGAGGTGAGTTTCTTGTGATGGCGAATCTCAGCCGCCTCCGATGCAATGCAGTTTTCTCAAGAATGACCGCGGGGCACCAGCTCCGTTCCGAGAGCCCCTCCGAGCTCGGGGATGATTCGGAGACCCGCAAGTAAGCTAGCTCATTTAGCGGCTCCTGGAATGCGATGAGAGAAATGAAGTGAGAGAGGCATCATTCTGCGAAGCCTTTGAGTGAGATCGAATGAGTGAGACTGAGTTCCAAGTGAGACTCGTGACTTCAAATGACCGTGTCAATGAGATAAGAGTCGGGATGCGCGTACCTGCATGTCTCACTGCGCGGGCTCAGGTGTGACATCACCCCCTCCTTCAGTGACGATCCCAGGGCGCCCCTCACTGATCTTATCGCAGGCCCGGTCCGTGAGATTACTCATGCGATGAGCGATTCAGAGCACAACTGTAAACATCCCGGGCTCGGTGAGGGGATTTTCATTATCCATTTTCTTATTTGATGCTTTACTGCAGAGCTGTTGTTTCAATCGGGCAATAGCTCGAAATATCTCATCGACGGTTGCGTCGGATGAAAATTTGTGTCGCCCCTACCAGAGCCCTTTTCAGAATAGACGGGTACGATTACAAGCTTTGATGGAAAAATACCTAATTGAGCGTTACGGTGTGCTGAGGCGAATCGGTGGTGCTCGTCTTCAACTGAGTTCGACAAATTATGGACGTTGCAAACCTTGAGTGACCAGGAGTTAAAGTCCCACGGTTGAGGCCCGTTGAAGTTGCGCCGTGGATGGGAACCAGGCTTGTAATCTCAGCAACTGACACTGTCTCTCATCCACGGGAGTTCTCTTTTTCTGTGTAGAAATACTCGCATTAACGAACCTACTTGGAACAGCTAACCTTGGAGATAACTGTTCTCCGATGACAACAAGCATCGTGAGGCTCGAAGATGGCTTGGGAACTGGGTACCTGGCGGCGAAACTTTGTTGTAACCTTGGGTCGTAGCAACCATGCCGCAAATATCTTTACGGCTTCTCCGTGTCGGCTTGCGGAGATACCTCGAGGTGGGAAATTAATATCATCCTACATCCGACTACTATCGTCACTACTCTCGTCCACATCTGCAGATCGGTAGTTTCTTCACAACCAACCCCACCAACGTCAACTACCGTCACGATGGTGAGCTCATCCGACTTCGCTTCCATGAAATGGTTCACGCCGTACATCCTCCGCGGTCTTGTTGCCGTCGAGGGCTTCTTCGGCTGGCACCCAGACGGCCCAGGACGACCCGGCCTCTACCCAGCCATATGCCCCTCGAAATTCGCAAACCAGACCTCTTGGCCAGACACCACCAACACATCAGCAGCTTTTGACGGGCCCTGGGCGCCATGGACACACGAGCCAAAGTGCGTCGCCGCCGCCGCTGACCAGAGCGTCAAATACTGCGTGTACACCCAGGCGGATTACGGCACCAACGGCATCAGCATCATCGCCAAGTCTCGACCCTTGGACGCCAGCGTCAAGGCCTGCAACGCGAACGGGCAGCCGATCCTCCACATGTCCCCCTCGCAGCCTCCTGACGACCCGAAGCCGTACGAGGTTGTCGACGTCGAGGGCAAGGGCAGAGGCACCATCGCCACCCGCGAGATCCGCGCCGGGGAAACCATCATGACCGACGACGTCGCCCTCTTGTTCGACAACTCCGTCGGCACCTGGGTCGACGAAAAGCAAGGCGACTACCTGGTCGGCTTGGCACTCAACCGGCTCCCTCATCCCGAAGTTCTCGCAGACCTCCACAGACCCGAACAGAGCAGGTCCGCCTGGAACGACACCCTGGCGCTCATCAACGGCAACGGGTTCAGGGCCAACGTCAGGATGCGCAACACGGCCATCTTCCCCGGCATCGCCAGGATCAACCACGACTGCCGCGCGAACGCGTACGTGCGCCTGCCGAGCGGCGAGCTGACCGGGACCGTCATCGCGCGTCGCGACATCGCAGAGGGCGAGGAGGTCACGATGAGCTACATCGCGCCGGACCTGCCGTACGAGCGTCGCCGCCGGCTGCTGAAGGAGTGGGGTTTCGCGTGCTCGTGCGCCATGTGCAGCGCGCCCGCGGAGGAAAAGGCCGAGTCGGACGGCAGGAGGACGCGGCTTCGCGCCCTCGAGATCGACGCGGACGACGCCCTGTACGAGAACAGGACGGCGGAAGCTGTCGAGCTCACTGAGAAGAGCCTCGAGCTGCTCCGGGAGGAGGATTCGATGTCGTCGGCGGGATGGCGATACAAGTTCTTGGTGCAGCTGCACACAAAGTTGGGACGGGAGGAAGAGGTCGAGAAGTATCAGAAATTGGCGGACGAGTGGGACGAGACATATCTGGGAGGCGATCCCGAGGCGATTGCCCGAGTCTAGTTTGTAGAAAGGGCCCTCCCGGGTCTGGAGAGAGAAGATGCGGCCCGTTTGGCTACTAGTATATTCCGCAGCTAGATGCGACTTGAGTTTATACATGAATCATTATGCACTACAGTGCTGACTTTTACTTGTTCAACCTGGGGGCTCTCTTGGGCTATAGTGCTGTCCTTTACTTGTTCAACCTGGGGGCTCTCTCGGGCTCTCTCCAGTAAAGGCAAGCCTCCCTGCGGATGTCGTCCTTCTCGACCCTCGTGCGGTTGTTCTGCTCCACAACGAGCTGCAGCGCGGGCTCGGACTCGAGGCCGTAGCCGGTGGGCCTGTAGCTGGGCCACTCGGGGCTGCCGGGGTATCTGTACGTGTTCGGGTCGCCGGAGAGGACGAAGCTGGCCAGGTATCCGTGGTAGATGTGGCTGATGTCGGGGTACTGGACGACGGGCTCGTCCCAGGTGTACTTTGTGTCGGCCGTGTGCGGGATGCCCCTCCAGGCGGGCCACGAGTTGTTGGCGTTGAAGCGCAGCTTCCAGGTCGGCACGTCGGCGAGCGAGGCGCGGTAGGCGGTCTCCTGCCCGGGGCAGATGTAGGCGTAGTCGCCCCAGGCGGCGGACAGGCGGTTGTACTGGGTGCTGTTGGGGGAGTTGGCGAAGGGGGAGTCCGGGTGCGTCGCGGGGTCCGGGTAGAGCTGCTCCAGGAGGGCCAGGTCGGTGCTGTTGAGCGCGGGGGAGCTGTTGTGCAGGTAGTCGAGGAAGTCCTGGTTGGTCTCCTTGTCGCCGGCCATGTAGTACTTGGCCTCGTCGTTGACGTTGGAGGTGATGGTCGGGACGTGGAAGAAGGTGCCGTCGTATCCGGACCGGGAGCCGAACTTCTCCAGGAGGGGACCGCCCTGCGTCGGCTGGAAAGGCCAGGTCAGGGCGGGGTCGTACTCGTGGTAGAGCCGGGTGCTGATGTTGCGGATGTCGTTGATGTCTGCGGCGCGGAGGCAGGCCAGCGCCGCGGCGTTGTCGTCGGTCGGGCAGCCGAGGAAGTCCATGTACGTCTCGAACTGCCTGACGTACAGCGGGTAGGTGGCGTTGGGAAACGCGCGGGCGGTGACGGCGCCGGACTGGTGGATGGCGCCGGCGAAGAGGGGCTTGCCGGCGTCCTCGTCGTAGTTGTGGAAGTAGTGGATGCCGACGGAGTGGCCGCCGGCGGAGCGACCGCCGATGGTGACCTTGGCGGGGTCGCCGCCGAACGCGGAGATCCACTTCTGGACGGCCTGCAGCAGGAGGCGCTGGTCGCGGAGGCCGAGGTTCAGCAGGCCCTCGTCGTCGAAGAGCGCGGACGGCAGGAAGCCGAGCGAGTTGAGGCGGTAGTGGAAGCTGACGACGGTGATGGGCTTCTTGGCGGAGGCGGCGAAGGCGGCGCCGTCGAAGCTCTTGTAGCTGCCGGCGTAGAAGGCGCCGCCGTGGATCCAGACGAGGACGGGCGTCTTCTGGTCCAGGGACACGCCGCGGGTCCGGAAGACGTTGAAGCTCAGGCACGCCTCGTCCTGGGTGTCGACGTCCGTGGAGGTCGGGTCCTGGACGCAGGTCTTGCCGTAGGCGGTGGCCGCCTTGGTGCCGTTGAACGCGGCGGGCCAGGACACGGGCTTGAAGCGGCCCGCGCCGACGGGCTGCGTCGCGTAGTCGATGCCGAGCCAGGCGTCGACCGGCGCGGGGAGCGAGCGGCCGCTGAAGGTCGAGTTGACGACGGTTCCGGTGAAGGAGCCGTAGTCCTTGAGGGTGACCGGGTTGTAGGCGGCAGCGGCAGCGGCAGCGGCAGCGGCAGCGGCCCCGGGGGCGAGGACGACCTGCGACGCCGCGAGGAGCGTCGATGAGAGCTTCATGATGATTGACTGCTGTGGAGTCGTCGTCGTCGTCGAACCCTCGTCTCCGGGTTTCTGATGTACTTCTTTGCCGTGGGTGAAGGAGGTGAAGAGCAAGCACGACAACACTGACGCGCACCACCGGGCGGCGCCGAGTTTTAAACGCATCGTTTGTGATTTTCGGTTTCCCTCTTTTTTAGCCCGCTTCCGCTTGTTTATCTTGACATTTTCCCGACGACCCGCCCAGAACGAGACCCCGTCTGCCTGCTGGGATGTGGTCTTGATGGATGCGAGACTACATGCAGTAAACGGTGTGAGAGCCATTGGCCACTGAAGTTGGAGAATCGGAGTTGAGCGAAGAGGACCGACCCTTCTCTCTCCGATATCGCCGGCACTCCCGGACTCACTTTTGAGGACCGGGGCTCCCGGCTGGGTTTTCCACGCAGTGGGTGGGAGCCGGTGGGGTGAGCGGTGTTGATAAGAAGAAAACACCGCAAATGACTCAAACTGCTACTAACGCAATGTTCACTATAGTCCATGCTCACGGAAGGGCGCCCCGCAAAGGCGGCCCGGATCGGCGACACCAGCCTCTTTCTGAAGCTTGCCGGCCGGGTCGGCTAGTCAGTGGAATCGTGAGAATGCTGGCGAGGTGTGGAGTTGCGCAGGGCAGTGCAAATCGATAGAGGGACCAAGTAGGCGCTAAAGGGCTGGCGACAGCGCGGTCATCCGCCATCCGAAGACGTTTTCCGCGATCCGATATCTATCCAGGACTCTCTCTCTCTATCTTCAAGTTCGTTCGTGATATCATCAATACTTGCCGCCGTTCCGCGCGGGCGAGACTCAAACGCGGCCAGAAAGAGCGGTCTCCGTGGTGTTGTTCACGGGGTCCATCCCATCCCAGCATCGGCCGGGCGCTGAGCGATTCCCTCCATGCAATGCAATCCGTTGGTGCGGTCTCAGCCTGCCATCTCCTCGTCCTCGTCGTCGTCGTCTCCGAGTCCCGCTTCGAGGAATCCCGCGCGGCTCTGCTCGACAGCCTTGACGAAGTCTTCCTTGCGGAAATTGTCTGGCCATCCGTGTTCGCTGTACAGCTGCTTGACCAGCTGGAGAGAAAAAAGAAAAAAAAAGCAGATCAGCAATCAAGTTCTCGTGTCATGAGTGTCGGTGGTTGAGCTCACTTGTCCTTCCTCGGTGTGCTCCTCTACGACCCTCGCATCCCATTTTCCGGATCGCGGCGCCGGGACGACATCCAGGTTCCCGACCTCGGCGTAGATGCGATCAAAGTAGGCCTGAATCGGCACAGGCTCGACGGCCTTCCACGGCTGTCCCCGGTGAGCCTCGTCGTGCTCGCCCTCGAACTCAGTGCCGTAGGGATAGACGCATCCTGCCCAGAAACGTCAGTCCGCAAAGTTGCTCTCAACCTGGAAGCTCACGGATCGACATCCGGGCCCCAGGAACGTGAGGCAGACCAACCCTCATTCGTGTCGACCAGCCACCAGATGCCCTCGTCCGCGTGCGTCAGCGAGACCATCTCCGCCGGCACGGGCCCGTCGAACGGCGCGAAGCCCAGATCCAGCAGCGGCGCGGTGCCGAAATCCTCCTCCCCCGACGCCGCGCCGAACCAGCGCCCGTCTCGCAGGTACCGCAGCGGGAAGCTCTCGGGGTAGATCTCGACGCAGTCGCCCGCGTCGGTCTCGCGGAGGTAGGGGACGTGCCGCAGCAGATCGATGACCGCCTCGGAGCGGCCCATGGCCCGGAGGGCGTCGACGCGGAGCTCGGCGTCGCTCCAGCCCGTCGGCGGGGGGAGCTGCACGACCGAGGCGTCCATGTAGCCCATGCGCACCAGGAGGTCGTAGTGCCTGGTGAGGCAACTGACGACGGCTTCGCGGCTGTATCCTGCCATTTCACTTTCTTTCCTCCCGGTCTTTTGGAGTGAAAAAGTTTAAAAAAAAAGGGGGGGGGAAATCGGTGATGTGTTGGTTGATGAAGAGCTGAGTGTTTAGATTTTCACTGAGCGGTCCCGTGTGGGGCTCATCGTGGAGGCAGCACGACGAGTGGTTCCTCCGTCGAGTCGAGTGATGCAGGGAGCAATCATCTTCGTCCGCCGTATCCTGCATCTATCGGCTGAAATTACTTCGGGAGTTGTGTCCTCCATGTCCTGCATGTCTCGGGCTATCCGCACAATATGATTTCATGAATGTAACCTCAGACGCCGTGGCACAATTATTTTAGAGCTTTTAAATGTCATGTTCTCAAGTCTCGAAATCCCGACTTCTTTGCACTGACTTTGGACAAATATGCACGCGTGAACCCAAATATTTAAAGAATGAGAGAAGATGGAGGCGGGAGTTTCCTATACATCTCGATTGATCATCGGGAATCCGAATACCAGTTTCGAGGCAAGAATTCTGCCATCTTGGATGATTCCACCCGACACCTTTTCATCGTTCGTCACAACCCGTACTTGGTCGACCGAAAAGCACTGCGTTGTCGATCAGAGTATGTATTATGTCTTCGTGCTGAACCTGATCTGAGCCTTTACATCTCGAAACAACAGTATTTGTTGTCAACGATGCTTAACTGTTTTCCTTTGGACGAGAACGCTAATCATTCGATCTCATCAGAATCAAGGACTCCAAACTCAAGGCAATCTCTTTGGGTCACAACCGGGAGGCACTCTTGGTTGCAAGGACTCTAGATTGACACTTCTGGCTCATCTCAGTTCGAATACCAGGGTAGTGTCGTTGATGTGGTGAGCCACTATCCCTTCAGTAACTCTCAACCTGCTTCGCCAATCATCTGATGTAATGCTGCATCAACCGGATATTTCTAAACGCCGAAAAAAAAACACCACACCTCCCTCACATCGCGCCACAAACAGTCACACCGTCAAACCACCAGCGGCCGTCACAATGGCAGCGATACACACCACCGTCCCCGGCGGTCTGATCCCTCTCCTGGAATCCCACCTCCCGAACTCCCTTCCCCTCCTCCGCCGTCTGCAATTCACCAGCTTCCCAGGCGGCCAACGGCCAACGGCCCGGATCATCCTAGCATCTCCCCCTCCTGCTCAACAAGAGACCCTTTCAACGCCGCCGCCGCGCCACTTCGCCGCAGCATACCTCGACTTCGGATCCGGCATCGAGACCTCGCTCTTCATGTACTCGACCCTCGAGGACGGTGCCGTCTCCGAAGAAGCGGACCGAGCCACCTGCGAATCGCAGATCCTGGCCGTCGTCGACGCCGTGAAGCGGGTCTCCGAGGAGCAGCCCGACGAGGACAGGGCGTATCCGGGGGCGTGCCTGGTCGGGACGCTGGCCACGGCGGTCAGAGAGGCGATGGTTGCGCGCGGGGTGAGGTTGAAGCCGAGGGCTGACTACGAGTATGAAAAGTGGCTGTTCAGGGTCGAGGACATCCCCGACTTTGAGGTTCGGCTGCCGGAGGGCGCGACGTGGGGGAGGGCGAGCGAGAGGGACTGTGAGATTTGCATTTCGAGGACTCACATTCCGCGTCAGGTGTGAGTTGTTCTTTTCTGCCTTGTGTGTGTGTTTGTTGTTGAACTGACTTGGCTGGAGGAAAACACTACTGTCTTTTCCTAGTCTGGTTCTTAAGCTGGAGGATGAAACACCCATTGCGTGGGCCTCTCTAGGTGAGTCAGAACGAGATGGCATGATAAGTCATTTGTTGATATTGACAACCACTAGGAACTGATGCCTCGCTTTCAAGCTTGCATTGTGAGGTGAGTGATTGAGAGAAAGGTCACGTATAATCAAGACAGGACCAACGTAATGGTCTTTGCCCAGGAACCGTATCGCAAGAGAGGATATGCAAAGGCACTTGCCTCCAAGCTCCTCAAGAAAAGCTCTGGCGAGTATGGCGCGGACGGATGGGGCTCCGCTGATGTTGCACCGGACAACCTCGGGAGTCGTGGCATGTGTAAGAGTTTGGGTGGCAGGCATGGGTGGAATTGCTCATGGTGAGTTGACTGTTGTGTCTTTTATCTCTAGTCTCGCTAACTTCGTTCAGGAACATTATCGAGCTGGAAGATTGATGTGCTTGTAATCTTCAACTCCAGCGCCAGTACTCTAATACTGAGAATGGTGGTACCGTTTGCCAGTCATAAAGGCCCCACAGATCATAGAAGATCCTCAACTCTGAATGCATCCTGTAGATAACGTATGATTTGTTTGTAGATGTTGCTTTTCAATCAATTTTCCGTACGCAAGGTACTCCTGATTCCAAGATTGCGTGCCAGCGGCATTTACCCTCGCCATCACCCATACACCAAGCCTGCTTCGCCCCCCAAAAGCCCTGCACAAGAAAAACTCAATTCCGCAACTCCGATGCCAACCGCTCGCTGGTGACAGCTTTGATAACCATCTACTCTCCCGCCCACCGCCCACGGAGATGCACGGTAGCGGGGTCCGCCCCTTTCGGCGTTGGACGTTTAAGCTAAGCCCGATGGACCGCCGTGTGTGTGGGGGCCCGCCGCCAATGCCTCCCAAAAAATCTCCCCCAACCACATTCCGGATCTGCACCAGGTGCTTGCTCAACAAGAAAAAAAAAAAAAACATATTTTTTTTTTTGAAAAAATCCCTCCCCCCATGTCGCGATGCGGTCGGTGAGTCACTGCTCTCACCTCCGGCTTCCTCAACGCCGACGCCCCAACGCCGACGCCCCAACGCCGACGCCCCAACGCGGCGCGCCAATGGCACTCTCGCTTAGATAGAAGATTGTAGCAAGATCTAGGCGTCGGGGAGGTGGTAGATCTTCTGGATGTCGTGGAGCATGGACTCGTGGTCGATCTTGAGGTCCTTGAGCAGGCCGTCGTTGAAGCCAAAGACCCAGCCGTGGACGATGGGGAACTTGTTCTTGGCGTACGACTGCTGGATGGCGGCGGTCTTGATGACGTTGCGGCACTGCTCGATGACGTTGAGCTCGACCAGCCTGTCGTAGCGGGCGTCCTCGTCGTCGATGGCGTCCAGCTCGGCCTCGTGGAAGCGGTAGACGTCGCGGATGTTCCTAAGCCAGGGGTTGAGCAGACCGAGGTCCTTGGGGGTCATGGCGGCCTTGACGCCGCCGCAGCCGTAGTGGCCGCAGACGACGATGTGCTTGACCTGCAGGTGGCGGACGGCGTAGTTGATGACGCTCATGACGTTGAGGTCGATGTTGTTGACGAGGTTGGCGATGTTGCGGTGCACAAAGGCCTCGCCGGGGCCGAGGCCGGTGATCTGCTCGGCGGGGATGCGCGAGTCGCTGCACCCGATCCAGAGGTACTCGGGGGTCTGGCCGGCGGAGAGGGTGACGAAGAAGTTGGGGTCCTCCCTCTTCTTCTGCTCGGCCCATGCCCTGTTGTGCTCGAAGACGCGGTCGTGCGTCTGCTTGAGGTACTTCTCCATGTCTTTCTCGGCCATCTTGTTGAAGTCTGGTTGGTCGGGCAGGGGCTTGGTGACCTTGGTGAAGCTGCGACGGAGCTGAAGCTGAAGCCGCTGCTGCGCTTGGAGATGCTGGGGTCTGAGGAATCTAGGAGGGAGGGTAGGACGGCCGAGTCGCGCGGTCGAGAGAAGAGAGCGCGGGACGGGGCTGGCTTTAAGCATTAGGAGGGGAGGATGGGAATTAAAGAGGAGAGCAAGGGGGACGGAGAGGAGGAGGCGGAGGATGGGAGACGGACGGACGCGGCTGCAGGTCCGGAGGTTGACAATGACAGTGACAGTGGCAGTGGCAGTGGCAGTGGCAGTGGCAGTGGCAGTGGCAGTGACAAGTGACAAGTGACAAGTGACAAGTGACAAGCGACAAGTGACAAGTGACAAGTGACGGGCCCTTCTCGCTGCTTCGGAAGATTTGTTGGGAAGGTCCGACGATCGCGGGCGATAAAATCGCGAGAAAGAGAAACCCAGAACACACAAACGGCCAGGAAGGGAGAGGCCGAGGCAGAGACGTCACTGCGCTGGCTGCAGGGACGGTGCCAAGTCGGTCTGCAATCGGTGCGGCTTCTCCCTCGACAGTCCGGCGCTTTCTTTTGTGACGGCCTGGGCGGGTGTTGGGGGATGGTCCACGAAGGATGACGGACCGGGTGGCTAAGGCAAGGTACGAGAGAATTGGGAAAAAATGAGCGAGGCTGCGACAGTGCAGATATCACCGGAATTGGTGCAATTGGTGTGGTTGACGGGGGATCCAAGGTGCGGCGAACGGGAGCTTGGCGAAACAGACGACCAAAGCTTCGATCTGGGCAGCTAATTATAGAGAGATTGCATCGTTCGTGTGCCTCAAGGAGGGATCGATCGAGATACTAGGCAGCGTAACTAGGTACACCAGAGAGAGAGAGAGACATGGAGACGGAGCGCGAGTCAACGGTTTTCATGGTTAATTGGACAGCCCACCAGCAACAGTAATCCCCGCTGGTGCCCGTTGAATACCACAGAATAAAAAAACTAAAGGCCGAAAAAACCATGGAAAGCCCGTTTCGATCTGGGCGGGCTTCTTGTTCTTGGCTGACAACGGCGGGTACGCGGCCCTCTTTCTGCGTCTTTCTGCTCGCTGGCGATGACGATCTTGGCCAAGACGGCGTCTTCATTTCCAGCCTAGGCAAGGTGGCATTGGATCTCACCGACAGATTTGACATGTGCCAGGAAAAATGGAGGCAAATCGCCGCATCTGGGGTATGTATGAGTCAATCAATCGGATTCTTCAGAGTTTGTCCAACCCCACGTTTCCTCAACATCCAATCTGTGACCAGCCCCTGCTAATTTGATTCAACGCCAATACTCTGTACCGCGCTGCACCGCCGCCCCGGCACCGCGCCGTTCTCTCCGACCGTGCCGGAGCGTGGCTCCACATGTCTCCGGAGCACCGGAGTCTCTGGACTGAAATTCCCAGATGTCTGCCGACGCTCCCCATTCACCTCTCCCCTCCACGGCTTCGGACTAACCCACCCATGTCTACCCTCGTCTGAACCACGCATCCGCTCACATGAGAGTGTCTCATCAGAGTGCCGAACCTTGCAGATGATGCTTCTCGTCTCCAGAACTCAACGGGTTCCCGGGGGACGTGAGCTGCCCTTCGACGAGGCCCCAGCGAGCCCGCCCCGACCTCCATCGGCACAGTGCCCCCCCTGATTGATGGTGGGAGCAACCTCGCGGCTTTGGCTTGGGCCCTAACGGTCCCCCGATTTCGCCGTCCGCACCACCACAAATCACTCGAACCCGTAGTAAGGCCACTCTGATCCTCTCTTCCGAAGGGAACATGCCAAACTTACTGAAACCCGAGAGGGTCGACCCCTGCATGCCAGCGAACGGCCTCGCGTGTCCTGTCATCGCTCGGTCCTCGGCCGAAGGCTAACGACTCAGTTTCGTGGGATGGTTCGTCTCGTGGGTCAGTAAGCCACACTGAGCAAGCCGCCCCCATGATCTCGATCTCCAAGACGGGATCCTTTGCCTGCTAAAGAGTCGCTAGAAGCTGTCAGAATTGCAAAGGAGCAAGCTAGCATCTAGTCGACATACGCTTGGGTTTTTTTTTTTTTTTTTTCTTTTTTTTTTGGGGTTGGGCGGGGTAGACAGATGCAAATTCATGACGGCGATGCAGACAATTTGATGTGACACGAACCAGTTGTCTGGCATCTCGTGTAAAAGAGACCAATACATGTGACCTCATGTGATGGTTTCAAGAGGCAATCAAGGTGTCCCGTGAGCGTGATCAGGCAGAACAAACCTTTGCTTCGTCGCATCTTACATCAGTGCTGATTCTTGGTACTTAACCGTCCAGCTCCGCTCCCAGAGACTATGGCCTTGGGGATTCTGTGTGTGGACCTCTTTTCGTTTCTTCAGAGCCACTAGCTGGTTCATCTTTTCTCTCAATTTCTTTTTTTCTTTTCGTCTTTTCTTCCGCTCACCATGGTCACCTGGCGTGTATCACAAGGGCTGGTCCTCATGGCCGGCCTGGCTCTGTCTCAAGCCGCCGTTCTCCCACGCCAAAGCACACCTGCCAACGAGGCCCTCCGTCCCTGGGTCACGGTAGGAGCCGAAGGCGTCACTCACACCGTCACGCCCACAGTCAACGACGGCAAGACCACGTCCGCCTTCCCGGGGAGCACTACGCTCCCCACCGCCGACGCAAAGGGCGAGGGTGCCTTCCTCCTCTGCAACCCGGCCGCCGGCTCAGGCGGGCTTGCGCAGCCGTTCTGCACGCCGGCCAAGGACAGCCAGGTGGAGGGTGGCAAGACGTATCTCGGTGAGCCGTGTCTCCATCGACTGCCCGCCCCCGGACGGCCGCTAATCGTGTACCAGTCACCTGGGACGGCTCGCTTTTCCCCTCCCCGAACACCGTCGTTCAGGTCCAGGGAGACTACGGCGTGAACAACATCTTCAAGGAGCCCGGCCACGGCTTCACCTCGCTCGAGATCCCCGCGACCCAGGGCTTCTTTGCCTGGTCCGTCCTGGACTACGGCATGCCCGACGGCGAAGGACTCGATGTGCAGCTGTTCCTGGCCGTGCCTGCCACCAACGGCAGCATCACCTCCCGCGACCCGGGTCCGAAGGTGCGCGTCAGGAACAGGAGCAGAGCCGACGACCCTCTCCGTCGCCGCGCCAACGTGTTTGGGATAGTCCTCCCCGTCATCTTTGGCGTCACGGCTCTCGGTGGCATCGGTTGGTTCGTCTGGTGGTACGGCAGGAGGAAGGGCATGTTCACTTCCCGCAGCCAGGGTTACGGCATCGGAAAGAGCCGTGGGCAGAGGACGGACGGTCTCAGACTCGCGGACGGCACTTTCACGTCGTCGAATCGCGGTGTGGAGATGATGCCGCCTCCTCCGAGGCCTCCTCCGCCGAGCACCCAGACCAAGGGTACCGTCAACGCGTTCCGCGAGGAGCTGGGCAGACAGGAGCGTAATGACAAGGCTCGGGAAGAGAGTATGATGTGAGGGGGGCGGAGACGGTATCATGATGTTGAATCTCCATGATTAAGCGTCTTGTGCAACGATACAATGTTCGCTGATATCGGTTGTCATATCCAGGGAATGGGCGGTGGGAGTCTTTGTGGCTTAAGTCCCGTGAAATACCACATCTAATACAATAGACAGTAAATGATAAGGAATGGTTGATGCCGCAGATGGATCCAGAACATGAACCCAGGAAAGCATCTCAACCAAACAAGACAGATTGTGAAACCAGCTTTGACTCTGCCCGACATTGTTGATGGTCGAGTAAGTCGAGTTGCGTCTCAAGGCAGGTCAAAGCAACTCAGTTCACAGCCGTTGATTTGCCCCAAGGACAAAGCCTTTGGAGTGAAATCTGCTTTAATTGGGTGGAGATGGAGATTCTCAGCCGAATTCGATCTATGATATGAGCTACCCGTCCCGAAGGCTCTCATCGACGTCACCAGAATGTGACGAGAAGACATAGGTAGAGCGACAGAAATGATGTCCAAAAAGGGATAAGCGCTTCTCTAGGGCAGGGTGGGGCCGGCAGCATCTACGGGCCAGTGACAGTTGACAGAAAAAAAAGGAAGAAAACGCATGGACCACTTGCAAGACAACTATCAGGGCTTGCAAACCCCAATCACCACCACCGCAGTCCAATTGGCCCCAGCTGTGTCGCAGACATATCGGTTTCTCGAAAATTTTCGACTTCGTCCGCTCGAGCATCCAACTAACCCCCCGATCATCGCCAACCAGCAAACCACCAATCCCTCAAATCAGTCAAAATGAGCGGCCCCGCGGTGAACAAGATTGCCCCCAACAGCCCTTCCAGGGCCAACCCCTCCGAGCTCGAGCAGAGCATCGCCCAGGCTCTGTACGACCTCGAGAGCAACACCGCCGACCTCAAGGTCGCCCTCCGCCCTCTGCAGTTCGTCTCTGCTCGCGAGGTGAGAACAACCTGAAAGAAGGAGAACTTCTTGATTCCCCCAAAAGTCCTTGAGGACGCATCTTTCCGAAGACGACACCCCTGTTCCTGCTGCCACGGCCACACCAAGCTGCGAAATACCCAATCCGACGAGAAAAGGAACTACCTCCCCGCCTCCCTCCATCATCAAGCGCAAAGCGACGGTGAACACCCGAGCTTACCTTCAAATTTTTCCGCCGATTGAGAGACATCGAGGAGAATTACTGGGTGGAAATTGCAATACATTTCTGCACGCGCTGGAGGGGCCCGGGCTTCCACGTTTTTTTCGAGTCAGGGTCTCGCTGCCGTGGCGCGCAGAGATTTGAACGCTGTAAAAGAATGATAATCTCAGGAACAGGACGGGAAGCGGTCCAAGGCATCGTCCTGGAGCTCGCATGCTGACTTGTGATCTTGGTATAGATCGAGGTTGGCCACGGCAAGAAGGCTGTTGTCATCTTTGTCCCCGTCCCTTCCCTGCAGGGCTTCCACCGCGTCCAGCAGCGGTAAGTTTTCACAACATGTCTCTCTGTCGCCGTGCTGATGAAACTGTCCAGCCTCACCCGTGAGCTCGAGAAGAAGTTCTCCGACCGCCACGTCCTGATCCTGGCCTCCCGCCGCATCCTCCCCCGCCCCAAGCGCTCCGCCCGCTCCCGCAACACCCAGACCCAGAAGCGCCCCCGCTCCCGCACTCTGACCGCCGTCCACGACGCCATCCTCACCGACCTCGTCTACCCCGTCGAGATCGTCGGCAAGCGCCTCCGCACCAAGGAGGACGGCTCCAAGCTCCTCAAGGTCATCCTCGACGAGAAGGAGCGCGGCGGCGTCGACTACCGCCTCGACACCTACTCCGAGGTCTACCGCCGTCTCACCGGCCGCGGTGTCACCTTCGAGTTCCCCCAGAGCGGTGCCTCTGACTTCTAAACTGGTCCTCATTTGAACAAGATGGGGGTTTTGTTTGGTTTTTGGGGAGGACTCTTTCACTGAGAAAGAGAGTCAAAAAAGGATTATGGTCGGTCAATGATGGGTTTCTTGGCATTTGGTCCGCTGTGATGAGAGCACGGCAAATGGCTGGTTGGTCAAAAGGGTCTGGCGTCTAAAGGATGTAGCTTGGCGGATTCAATCACAGGCCGCCCCAAAAATGCATATACCACACACTTGACCGTTGCCTTGAATTTCGTTCCTGTCAGTGACGATGAGAGTGCCAATTTTTTTTTTTTTTGAACGTCTTGTCTGATGCTACTACAAACCCTGCTGCTGCCTTGATGTTACTGCTCCCATTCCTACCAGTGGACCACGCATTGCTCTGCATATTGATAGCAGAACGGACAGTTGGCAGTTGACATCTGCGGAAGGGTTGACGGAAATCATAATCTGGGTATCATTCGTCTAATGCGTCTATTCTTGACTGATGCGTCCCACTCCGAGAACGCACCAGTATGCCAGCTCCCTCTTCTCCCGCGCCTCCCTGTCCTTGCCTTGCGCTGTGCCTACATCGCCCTGGGCTTCCGTCTCCCACTCGACGCGCACGAACATGGGAATCTCCAACACGTCCTCATCTTCCAGCAGCGCGCCTTCGGCTGCATTCCCGCTGGCCTCTAGCCTCAACGACGCCGGCACGACTTCCAACACGATGCTGACCCAGTTGCGGCCGCGGTCGTAGATCTTGCCAACTTCGGCCTGCTGCAGCGTGCCCTCCTCGCCTCTCCGGTGCTCCTTCTCGGTGTCGTCCTTGAGCGCGTCGTCCCACATGTCTGTGTTCGCGTCAATCTCGAACTGCGGGCAGAACACCGTGACGGTGCTCGCAAACCGGCCGGGGGTGCTGGAGGGCGTGGCCAGGGACACCTTCACCGTCTCAAATATGGGATTCTTAAAGGTCAAGAGGTACTGGACCGGCTTAAGAGGTGTGAGCCAGAGCTCCTGGGGTATCGGGGGCCTGGCCGTGGAGGGGATGTTCTGAGACTCGGAGCCGAGTGGTCGGATGGTGATTGTTGGGATGTAGCTGCCTGCGACGAGGCGAATGCGAAAGCGCGTGTTTGAGATCTTGGCCTCTGGCTTGCTGATGATGTGTCTGCATATCGGGCATCGCTTCGACCGTTTGGTCCTGAGCAGGTACGGGATGGGACGAAGCTGGTCTCTGAACCGAACCGAGTCTTGCTGATATGAGTTCTGCTCGATGGTCGTGGTTTCATCCAGGGGAGTCTTTCGCAGCTTGTCGATAGCGGCAGACTCGTCGAGGTCTGTCGTCTTCAGACCTTCGTCCGTGCTGACCGCCTCCCGCATGATCTGCACCTTGCCCCGCGCCTGCTTGTGTCCATAGTTGTTCCCCGTGTATAGACTCATTATCCGAGACAGAGAGCCGGGAGAGGAAAGGCCGAGCTCACCAAGACACGACAGGCCACCTGCCGAGGGATTGGAGTTTGCGAGCTGCGTCTGATAAAACGACTTAAGTTGCGCAAACTGCAGCTCGGTATCCATGTCCTTCGCGTCCAACGAGTAGTCTCCGTGGACTTCCTTCTTTCTTTCCTTGTGTTCCTTGGGGGTCAACTTCGGCTGACCACCATTCTGCATCTTGGCAAGCTGTCCATGGATGCCATTTGGCCTCTCAAACTTGATGCCAATCTCGGTCGAGCTCCAGTTGCAGTATGAGCAGGTCAGCACATAGGGACCGCCTTGCGGGGCTGAGGTGTCCGCGGTGAGGAGGGCGCTGGGCTCTTGGCGTTCTTCCAAACTTGTAACCGCGAGCGGCCCGACGCAGACGGGACATTGGAAACAACTTCGAGTGCACCTGCGGAATCATCAGCAAGATCATCCCGAGTCGGCCTGCTGCACTGACGCCGCCTCACCTGTTGCCTTCGCTTTTAAGGTTACTGCTAGGCACCTCAAACAGGCAGTTTGGACAATAGTATGTGACTATTTCCTCGTTCACACACCTGGGGCATCTGATCTGGTGGCAGTCCTCGCAGTACATCAGGTGCTCCAGCGGATACAGGCTGAAGTTGGCGCGCGGGGCGCGAGGGTCGAAGGTGCGCTCGTCATCCTCCGGGCTGTCTGGTGTCGACGGAGAGCTGTCGTCGCTGGCCCTCGTCTCGGCACATGGGCACCGGATGTAGGTGTAGGGGGTCAAAGGCGCCATTCTTGCGTCCACATAGTGATCCGCCGGAGACGATTCCGTGGGCGGGCTGCAATTGAATTGAGGGCTGGCCGTGCAGCGCGTTTGAAGTGCTGCACAGAGCTGCGAGTCGGGGGTGCGGCGGGCCGTCGGGACCGATAAGGTCGGGCTTACCTTGATCCCGTGGCCGAAGCCAATCGATAGGAAGATAAGACGGTACGATTAGATAAGCATTCATGGGCGAAGCTTGTGGACGTGGGCGGGTCGGTCGCATCTCGAACTCTCGTACACTCCACTTCGGCCGGACCAACGACTTACACGGCCTTCCATGGGCTACCACATTGACAGGGGATTTGATCTCTAGTCCATCATCCATCGCTTCCTGGCACGTTCGGTCCCACGCTCTATCAGAATCTAAGCGATGGTTCAGTCCGAGCCGAACGGACGGATGTCTGCGTCTGGCGTCAAACACGCGAGGCAGTCGACCGGCTCTTGTCAATCCATCGTCGGCGACCTCGCCAAGGATGCGTCCAATAAGCCGTGGCGAGTGTCACCTCATCGACTTGGACATTCCCAACGTCGCCAATCAAGTCAACTGAGCTCAAGGAAACTCGATTCAACCGAAGGTCTCGGTGTCTCCGAAGATGATGTGTATGGCCACCCACAGCTACGGCCACAAGACTGAAGCTGTTCGTCCACATCCCCAACCTCCATGGCTCTGGTGTCCCTCTCACCGCCCGCCAAATTCACTGGGCGCACCTTATCACCTTATCCCCTACAAATCTCGTCTAGGGCTTCCCTTTACCTTTCGACGGGTTCCACCTGACTGGGAACTTCTCCTTCAGCTTCGACGTTTTCGTTGCGGCATGGCGTCGCGTTAGCGGGTTGTGGTCCAGACCTCTCTCTAGAGGGCGACAGGCGTAGCGGGGGTCTAGGCTGTGCAAGCCTCCCGAAGCGAGCGAGGGCTGAAAATGCCCATGTCTCTTCTCCGGTCCGGCAATTGACGGCGGCCCAAGTTGACGAGAACCGCCTTCGGAGCTCCTTTGTGTTGAGCAGACTTTTCGAGCGCGAATGGACATGGGCTGATATGGATGGCAGCGTTCTGCACGGTATGTGCCGCGCAGACTTTAGAGTGCTTGCATCCTTCTGCGTCAGTCAGGGACCGTCTGGGCGGCAATTGTGCGCAGACCTGCTGAGGCCAGGTCGATCGCAGGCAGCGAGCTGGGAATTTACGCCTGTAAGCTCGTCGAGCTCTGCCGCCGATTAGGTGGCGACCAGTGTGGAAGGCGACGATTTCCAAGTCGGAGAAAATCGGGCGGAGTCGTCTGAAGTTGCGATCACGGCAACGCAACCATCCTCCAGCTGCTCGGCGAGAACACAAGGTGTTCAACTCGGCGACAGCATGAAGTTAAAGATCGAAATGCGCGACCGTGGTCCCATGGCGCTGGGTATTGGCCTTGGGATGACCCCAGTAGCTTTCGGCTGTGGCCTTGACACATTCGACGATGAAGCACAGCAGCACAAGCTCATCTCTTTCTGGGACTGTTCTTGAGACTCTGCAATGTGTCTTGGGCCAGATATGAGGTCTCAGAATCGGCTGCTTGGCCGAGAGAGAGAGCGAATCGGAAAACGACCCAAAACAAACAGCGGGATTCCCCTTTAGAGACTGCCACGGGAAATACCATTTACCTGTGGCGAATCACGTCTCTTGAATCTATCGATTTATAGTCACCAGGTCCAAGGGATTGTGGCCTAGAATCGCGATTTGACGCTTACGAGACGAAGACGGTCGAATGCAAGCTAAGCACACCGCATGCGACAGCGGCCGTTGGGATTTCGTTATGATTACAGCGCAAGTCGCGTCCATTATCCTGGTGAATCAGCAACGCTGTTCGACTGCGGAATCAGCCAGACGGAAAGCTGAGCAACCGGTGGTCTGGGCGCCAATTTCTCAATGAGACATCACTCTATGCGACTGAGCCGCTCGTTGTGGTAGCCAATAAGGGAGCTCTAGAGTGCATGCAGGCTTGCGCCGAAAGATGCATCGAGGACGGTGATCCCCCATGTCAATCCTCCGGAGGGTGGGCGAAGGGAGCCGGGAAGGACGCTTTGCATCACCAGCAGAGACTAGCACGTTCCCAGGTGCCGAGTGGAGGCTCCAAATGCACGGAGCAGCAGATCCTCTCGTCATCGAGAGGCAACTACTTCACTGCCTCTGTCGATCACTTCAACGTCGTCTTGGACCGCGTCGCAACAGCATTTGTGAGACTTTTTGAGACTTCCAGACATGATCTGTCGCCGTTGAGGTTGCGGATTTGGGACTGATGTGCTCTCAGACGGCTTTGCTGCAAAGCTTCGCTCACAGACGGGGAACCAACTGCGGCACAGCCTTGAAGCTTACGCTGCTGCATCATGTGCCTGGGCGCGTTGATTACACACACGCAGTGCATTCTCGCACCGAGAGCTTGACAACACATCCATCCCAGATATGCATGACAGGCACACCTGCTTGGGTGCCCTCATCTTCCCACGCAAGCACAGGACAGGGCTACGAGTGAGGGGTTTGTCCATGGACTCAGTGGCGGGCCGGTCTTAAAGATTGCGTGTAGCCATATCCTTGTTCCTTCGACCCCGTCACTCCAAGACTGCTCGGACCGTGAGGAAGTCGACTAGTCTCACCACGGCGCTGGTACAGTCTAGTCCCCGGAAAGTTGGGTCAGTTTGTCCTGATCTGGGACGAGTGACATAAAGCCATCCAGACGCCCACCCGAAGACGTTGGTAAGGTTTCCGGCGTTTCAATTTCCCACCCAATCGCGGATTCCTTTTGCCGTTTTCGACCAATGCATGGAATGAGTGACGAGCCAAAGTCATTGTTCCCTCATACGGGCGTACTGGTCACCACGCTAGTCGCTTGAGTCCTCCTCGTCGACAAACGCAGATTTGCGAGGGGGGACCCTGGCAGAGTGTTGGAGGTCCATCGGCGGTCCGGAACACTTCCTCTGTGGTCATCGGCGCCATTGACTGCCGTCAACTGTCCGAAGATGAGGCTGTGGCCGCATCCAGATGGCTTGCCTTTTGTGTCATGGCGGAAGGAGCCATCCAAGGGGGCTTCCAAGGGGTCATCGAAAGATCGTCCATATCAAACGCCCAGTCCCCCCGAGCTCTCTCATGAGACGCCATTTACCAAGACCGGCCGTCGCGAAGCTCGTCCTCGTATGCCGCTCCCACCGCCGAGTCCTGCGATGTCGACCTCAGCTCAAGCATGGAAGTCAAAAAAGTTCGGGGTGCCTATGATGGAGGGACGGGTAGCTTCTATTTCGAAGGTCAAGAGATGGGACGGAGCCGCCAGATCCTGCAGTGATTGGGACAACTTGAGAAGGGTAAGTTTGCAATTTGATTCTAGTGGATGAACGTTTTACTGATACCAAATCAGGATCCTGAGCTGTGGTTTCGCGGAGGCAACTGCCATGTGCACTTATACGGCAAAGGGCAGTCGAGGAGAGGACCTGCGTTCAAGATACCCTTCGGCGCTCTGCTTTCTGCCAACTGCCGCCCTCTTGTCAAGAAATTCATGTCCATGTCTCGCGACGTCCCAGAAATGCCAGAACTTTTCATCGACCCATTCGAGGATCTGGACCGATGGAATGCCATGAATCCTCATGAGAAGATTGAGCTGTACATACCAGCACCTCCAGGGGCCGGCAAGGACCAAGCGTTTTCTTACCATTTGGCAACGCGCAACTTCTTCGCCTGGGTGTTTCGGCGCTCTGTCGTTGGGGAGCATCTCGGTTCTGCCTTGATCGGCTTAATGAACAGTATGGCGGAATTCAGAAGCCACGAGGCAGACAATGCCACCGACCTCTGCTCTTATCTGGACGAGGAGGGCTATCTGGATTTAAAGGGTCAGCCGCACCACGCACTCGCGATTCTTCATATGGCGGAATGCTTCCAGATGCGGGATATCTACATCGACGCCTTCAGCCACTGCGTTGGAATGAGCGAAGAGCTGTTCTGCAGCCCGGAGTACCAGGTATGCGCTTTGTAATCTGGTGTCTCTCCCACGAGCGAATACTGACGCAACGCGCAGCACATCAGCTCCATCTCTAGGACGCTTATTCGCCGAGCGCGCTCAGACATGAACAACCGTCTGAGTCAAGCCGGCAGCATGTTGAAAACATTCCTTGAAGAAGAACTATCTGAGAGCCATCTCGGTCTCCCAGCTGGTGGTCGCGCTCACCTGGACCGTTTCCGAGCATTCGTGATGTCGCACTACACGACCAGGCTGGGGTATTACCCGCCCCTCTCATTCGACTCACGCAGCATAATTTTCGATCCCGAAATCTTCGAGACATTGCGTAAAGACTTCCGGGCGGTGTATGATTTGCTCGTTGATGAGGGCTTCACCTCAGACGACAGCAGTCCTCTACTCGCTCAAGGCGGCATATGCGCTGTGCAGAGCGTCCAAACTTTTGACGAGCGTTGCGACTTCAATTCACTTAAGCACCCGTTGCCTTTGTTACCTGAGATCGATGATGACAAGGCAGCTCGTCGAATGTCGCTTGCTTGGCTGGCAAACACAGCACGTGGAGACAAGCTCAAGCCTGATCACCGACTGATTGCACACGCTGCATTGATCAAGGCGATGAACATTCGCGATACGGACATGATGGACAACGAGTTTGTCCGAGCCTACTTCAAGTTCGAGGAGGACTCAGTCGCACCGCACATGAAGACCGACAGGACTGAAAAGATCAGCCCGGTTGACGCACGAAAGGTGCGCTGGATCTTGATCTACGCCGTCTATCAGGTTCTCCGCAACTGCACGCAACCTCCTCCCGAGGTTCGCGATTCTGCCGACGCCGACTACCACTTGGCAGTATCTACTGAGCAGCTGCCGCCTTGGAAGAACGCTCGTGGCCTGAAGCCTCTTCAAAGCCAAGTGAAGTTCACTCCGAACATCACTCGCTCGCAATCCATCTCACATTGGACAAACAATCCAATCTCGCCTTCCCTCATTTCCCCCACTACGTTGGTGTCGCCCACCATTGTTATCCAGCCAGATATCGACTATACTGCCAAGGCACGTCGCGACGAACTGCTTTCCCGCCGGCAGTCGGTTGCTGGTGCCCCAGCCGTACCAGCCCGATCACACAGCAGGAGCTTGTCTCGTAACAGCCCCTTCCGCCGAACGCTGAGCATCTTCCGCAAATTCGAAGAAGAAAACCCCGCTCCTCGGAAGGCCTCATACTGCGAAATCGTGGTTCACGGATACGGCAACGGCACAAACGCCGTTACCAAGCTGGCGGCGCCAAGTGCCGTCGAAGCACCCGAAATATCCCCAACAACTGTGGCCCCTCGATCGTTCTCGACTTGTTCCGAGTCGAGCGCCGTCTCAGAAGTTTCTGCAGGCGGCGTCAGCTTCGTGACCGCAGAATCCACAGCGCCGCCGACCTCTCCAGATTCAGCGAACAAGAGCTGGCCCAATCAAGAACCCCCGATGCTGAGCCCCATCCCTCTCCGCGGTCGCAGAAGAGTCAGGGATGTGCTCTCCTTCACTGGCAGCCCGCGCGCTAGTTCTTCAGAGTGGTCGTCTGATGTCGATAGTCGACGCCACAGCGTCATCGGTGGTGGCAGCTATGCCCACGACTATGAGGAACTGATCAAAGAACAAGAGGAAGATTTCCACCGCCACGAGCTGGAGCCTCTGCCTCTTCAAATTCGCAAGGCCTCGGCACCCTTTACCCTCGGAGCCATGATCCAAGAAGCCGACCTCAAGCCTGAATGGGAGCAGTACCAAGACCTCGGTGGGTTGACCAGCCTCTCGCCGTTGAACATTTGATGCAACACCTTTATTCTAGAATATATGATCTGGATGGACGTATGGAAAGACTCGCACCTCGAAATTCTCTTCATATCTATTGTTTCTGACACGCTGAGAGATACCCGACCGCAGCCTCCTTTGTACCACACTTTATGTACCATCATTCCGGAGGCGTTAGGTCGGGATGCCAACTTGGTGGCATCGGGTAGACATACTATATGACAAAATTCAAAGTTTGATCCTCGCAAAGGAGCCTTGATGATCGTCGCCTGTGCTTTATTTTTGTTCAAGTCTCGCATCCATCGGTAGATAATGAAGTCCTCGCCATTGACCAATACATCTAAGCGGCATTTGATCTACTTTTTCCCCATAGAATAAGCAGTAGGACAGTTTCTCGTCTGCTGGACTTTGTCGACCGGCTTAGTGCTGACAATGATACGTGCCGCAATATCCACATGTCCTGAAGGGGCACGATACCCGACAGAGCGGTTCAGCGGGACCACGTTTAAACACCCCAAGCGCAGAACCAATGGAGACGGCGAGCAACGTGTGTCAGACATGTCAAGACCATTATTCCTAGATAGCTTATTTACCGCCCTGTCGGTCGCCGTGAAGCCCCAGCCATCGCTAACTCCCTTGCCTTCAGCCCCCAAGCCTGGTTCACATCCCGCAGCCACCCGACCTCGATAGCCGGCATCTTCTTTGTTCCCTTTCGCATCACGAGAGGTTCCTGTCTGCCTCGTCTGCAACAGCCCGTCGATATGTACACAGCCTCGCTTCTATCTATCAGCTACGCACGCTTACAGATAGCCGATCCCGCCATGCCAAGTCTCGCCCCTATTCCGTCTTGATCGTCTTTGAAGCGAGTGCCAATCCATCGACGATTTCGCCCCCGAGCGATGCGATCATGTATCCCGAGCCGAGCAGCCACGCGCCGCTGTTGCCAAAGACGTTAGCATTCTTTTCCGGATTCCTGTCTAGACTTGGGGTGTCTCGGGGTCGCCGCGGAGAGAGAGAGAGGACTTACTTGGGGATGATCCAGAGGAAAAGGAGGTCCATCGGAGGGTTGTGTCCGATGTTGTCGAAGCCGGAGAAGTACTCGTTCGCCCCTGCGACCAGCACCAGTTATTAGTATCCCAAGCCATGATCCATCCCATCCTCGCTCACCTGCCCTGGGGACACTTACAATACAATACCGTCTTGCTCAAAGTCATGACAGCGGCGCTGAAGCCGACGACGACAGCCAGAGCCCCGGCCCGCCCCCCGACGACCTTCTTCACGCCGCCCGCGGGGCCGCGCTCGACGGGCCGTCCGCGGGCGAAGTAGACCCAGAGGTACGCGAGGTACATGACGGTCTCGACCAGGTTCAGCGTCCCCTGCGCCGACGTGAAGCCGTTGTTGGCGTTGAAGGCCTTCCAGCCGTAGATGTGGTCGACCTCGCCGTACAGCGCGTAGGGGACGTAGAGCGGCCAGTGCAGGTGTCCGCCCGGCATTGTCCACGGCCGGAGGAGCACGTAGCCCGTGTCCCACGCGACGAGCGGCAGCGAGACCAGGAGCCAGAAGAGGGTCAGGCGCGTCGGGGCGTGGGTCCAGCCTTGCGCCGTGGACTTGTTGTCTTTTGGTGCGGGAGCAGAGGTGGCGGCGGCGGCGCGGGGAGGGGGAGGGGATGTTCGCGGGCTGTCGAGGCCGTCGGGGAGGGGGCGGGAAGAGGAGCGTGTTGAGACCATTTTGTGTGTGTGTGTATGTCTTTCGTATCGTTTCGTATCGTATCGTGATGTGAATAGCTTCAAGGACCGGTCCGTCCGGAGGAGGGCAGTTTGTAAAGTCTACGTTGAGCTGGCTCGGAAGACGCGGTATTGGCGGTGTATCTTATTAGAGTTCAGCTTCGGGGGGACGAATGGGCCCGTCGGGTATGATGATGGCGAACAAGGGTGCTTAAGGTAATGGTTAAACTACGATCCGTGTCCCGTCGCAACTGATGGGGGGGGGGGGACTCGGCCGGCCTCTCTTGGAACCGATGCGACCGGCGCAGCTGGGGGAGGGGGCTCGGACTGTGGCCATGGCGCGCGGAGTTTAGGTGACAGGTGCCGAAACACCAACGGTTCCCGCGTGCATTTGAGGGGCCGCAGCTGATCACTAAGGATAATGAGTCTCTGCGGGTTGAGAAACACTTGTTTCTCTTTAGCGGATCGCGGGGGGAGGAGGGGTCATCGTCGGCTGGGAATGGTCTCATTCGCATTCACAACTTTAACGTTGCGGGTACTCTGTTTATATTCATTTCGGTGGATCGGTCTTTCTTGGTGATTCGTCCAAGTCCAAAAGATGTAAGTCCAAATGATGTAGTCGTAAACCTGGCTGCTGAAGTCCCACTGAGCGCCTGTCAAACCGGTCCTCTGCCAGTCTTGTCTGCCCCCAAAACTCCTGATCATGCAGTTTGCCCGCTTCCCTGGAGTATGACGCCGCCTCGAAGCTCGCTCTTCCCATCTTCTTAACAAAGAACAGCTTCTTCAGTTTGCGCGTAGAAACATAGACTTTCCGAAAAAGGACAGGAAGCGGTAGTATATAACGCCAAAAGCCAAACGAGATGAACCCGGGTATATACAGCAACAGGGAGAGGAAAACCGACTAAAGACTCATATCGAGCCAAAAAGGGATGAGTGCGCGCAAAGAAGAAAAAAGATAATGAAGAGGCATGGCGCCATGGGAATCTACAATCTCCAACATCAAAAGGCTTCATCGCCTTCACCACAAATCATGGCATCAAGGTCAAGCTCATTAACGTTGCGAAAATCATCCACGAAATCTGTCGGCTCTTCTTGCGAACCTTGGTCCTCCTCGTCCGATCCAGGATGATGACGACGATGCCCGGTCGGTGCTGGCGCCGGCTGCGCCGATCCTGCCGATGATAGTTGGCTGGATTCAGAGGGTCTCGCCGCTTCGGCGCTACGATTGAGCTGGACATCTCGGGGGTTGATGAGACGAGATAGGTTGTGGTCGTGCACCATATTCTGGTCGTCCTGTTGCGCTGCAGCTCGGCTTGCCAGTGTCTGCGAGCTCCTGGTGTCGGAACCCGGGAACTGGCTGTTTCCCTGGACGCCGTTATGGAAAAACCATTCGTGCACACCAAAGGCTTGTGCGAAGTCGGGATATTGTTGGTTGAAGCCATGTGCCCCAGAATGGAAAGCCTGCCGTTGCGTCGAGTCTGTGTTGGTCTGGCGAGCAGATTGAACCAGTGGCCGATGCGAGCTGCCATAAGCACTGTTGCAACGGGCATTGCTTCGTGAACCGGTGAACTGGGGAGGATGGACTGTCGGTGTTGCAACTCCGCCCTGAAATGGCCCTTGCGGACTGTTTGTTTGATTGATGTAGCCAAATCGCTGTTGGCGCTGCAGCTGTGCTTGTTGTGTCCGTTGCATTTGCTCCAAACGTGCCTGTTCGTGCCGGTATTGTTGCATCTGCCCCCGTCGTTCTTCTTCCTGCTGCTGGCGTTGGAATTGCAGCAAGAAGAGCTCTAGCGAAACGAAGTCAGCTTGATCCTCGTCTGTTGGCAGCACGAGAGCCGACGACGACGACGCCCGGGCACCGCCTCCCGTGTTATCGCGCGGCGGCGATTGCACGCCGGCTGGAGGAACGACCGGCTGCGGGTCGGACGGAGGAGCTAGCTCCGGACCCGCGCGGGACGAAGCCGCTGCCGACGACGACGACGGTCTTTCCGTACCGAAGGTTTCCGCGAACAGTTCCATGATCTCGCCCACCTGCTCTCCGGGAAAACGCTCCTCGAGGCGGTTCTGGAACGCCGGCGCGGCGTGCTCTCCGACGCTGGCCATGATGGTGCTCTCGTAGTTCTGGGGGTCCACGTAGGGCGACGACGGTCTCGGGACGCCGGGGAACAGCGCGTCCCATATCTCGAACCATTTCTTCGCGCCCTCGCCCGGCGGGAGAGCATCGAGTTCTTGCTCGGTATCCTCCGAGATGCCGTCCGACCAGGGGTTCGAGCTGCGGGGCTCGCAGTTCCTCGTCACGATGTGCTGGTTGCATGCCGCGCGAGCTCTAAATCGCTCGTAACACGCCGGACAATGAATAGGTTGCTTATGGCACCTCAGGAGATGGCGTTTCACGTGGCGCGGGAACAACTGGTGATAGTACAGACAGCGCGCGTGCGCCAGGGGATACCGCTTGTAATAGTGACAGGCAAAATGTCGTCCGGCCGTGTCGTCTGGTTTGGCTTCCTCGCCGGGACCTTCTCCGCGGTCGAAAGAGCCCTCGTCTGGGTCGTCATTGACCTTGGTTCTTCTGCCGTTTCCCTGCCCCCGCTTCCGTCTCTTGCCCGACCCGGAGCCGTCGAGGGTCGCAGAGACTGAGGTCGCTCTTTTCCGGCCGCCTGCACAGGCCCGGCAGGGCACCGACGTGTGGACGAGCGGCGAAACCGGCGCGGCGGAGCTGGGAGTCGGAAGACGCCTATCGACAGCTGCCCACAAGGCCTTCAGACGCGCAGGGCTCACCCGCGGAAGCGATGCGACGGGCGATATCGAGCCGACGTGCAAGGCGCTGAAAGCAGTTCGCCAGGTGGTGTCAATCCACTGGAACGAAACCTCGTTCAGCCACCGGCCATTGCGTTCGCTGCGTCCCACGATGACCAAGAGCCATTGCGGCGGGTCGAGGGCGGACGATTTCACCTCGAGAAGTAGGGATACGGTAGGTTCGGAGAGGCTGTTGTTCTCGGTCTGTTTGAATCGTAGGAGAAGACGCTGGAAGTATTGCAGGAGCTCGAGGCTGTAAAGCCAGACCAATAAAACGTCGAATATGTGGAATATGGCGTCGCCCGATTCCAGAAACCCCAGAAACTCATGAAATACTTCCGGGAGCGCCAGGTCGACGTTGGGGTTTTCGATGCCTCTTTCGAGGCATTGGATGGCGCCGATGGAGTCGTGCAGCTTGGCCGGGAGCTGTTTCGACGGGAAGTGCTCAGTATCATCGGTGTTGGGGCTTGCATCTGGGCTCCGATTGGGACCCTCGGGACTTGGGAGGTTGAGATTGGATGAACCCTCGTCGCGCTGCCCGACTTCAACCTCCTCCTCGTTCTCGGTTTTTGGTTCGCCAAGCAGAGTTCCATGAACGAAGCGTTCGGTTTCGATATCTTTGAACCATTGATGCCGTGGACAAACCCCCATGTCCAACCCCAGCTCAGGCTTTGTGATCATGGCCCTGCCGTGGTCCATGTCGGATTTCGTCGCTCCCATGGCGATTCGTTGGTGATTGCTGTCTATGTGTTCCGCGCCGTTCTCTACCGACCAGAACAGCTAACAGAGGTTCGGGGCGAAACCAACGAGGGCTGTCCCGTGTATTGAAATAGAGGGCAGCAAATAGAGATGGGACAGACTATGGATTCAAGGATTGGAAGGAGGAGAGAGATGCAGCCTTAATTTTCTGGTGAGAGAGGAGTAATTAGCTCTCACCCATAGCATCTGCGGCATCTTTTGGTCCACGTCCTCAGTCGCCTTCGCGCACCATCGTCCTTTCGGCCTCAAGCTAGTCTGGTTGCCTTCTGGTTGCCTTCTTTCGGGTACATCGACTGCCCATTCGTCTGTTTTTCCATTTCTTCCATCAGCCTGCAATAGTAAGCTTGAGAGAGCCCCATCCCATAAGTGAATGGGGGTGCTCTCGGTGTAAGACCCTTGACCAGTTGGTCGGGCTATCCAGCTTCGCCACTGTAGGCATTCTCAAGCACAGCAAAACCCCATGGAGCCCATCACCGAGTTGTGTGACGTTGGGAGGGGACGACAACACCTCACTGAAGCCAACGCGTAAGGGAGCGAGACCACCCGTTTTGATCTTTTCTCGTCCGTTTGTCAAGGGACCAGCGGGAGACCCAGAGTGCATCATCCGGACACTTGCACCGGGTTCCGACGGGGGCACGCCCGCTGAACATACGAGTGATTATGTTATATACTAGTGCAGTGCAGAGTAATAGAGTCAGTATAGCTAGGTATAGCTAAGGTTAAATATTCTTCTCTAGCCCTTTAAGCTACTAAGTAGGGGCTAGAGGGCTTATCTAGGGGTTACCTAGTACCTCCTTATATCTCCTAACTCCTATAGACTTCTTTAACTTAGCTTACTAAGCCCTTTTCTCTATAATATTATCCTAGCTTATAATATAACCCCCCTCCTCTAAACTAGTTTATTTTTAAATTAATTTATTTAATAATTATTAGAAGAGTACTTAGTATCTCCTTATAAGACTTTATAACTTCCTAGTTTTTATAGGTTTAGAATTTAATATCCCTTATTCTAATTATATAACTCTTCTTTAGATAGCTAAGTAGCTTAGAGGAGTAATTAACTAGTAATAAGATACTTATCCTCTACCCTAGCTACTCTTATAGCTCTTATATCTAAATATTAAGGGATTTTATAGCTTAGAGAAATAATAAGCTAGTAATAAAGCTACTCCTATATTCTAACTACTCTTATAGCTTTATTAAATAAGTCTAGGGCTACTTAGTAATTATTTAAATAGCTATAACTAAGTTCTTTTATAAAAGTTACTCCTTCCTTTATAAAGTTATATTAAAATATATTATTATTTAAGCTTATTTTTATTACTTTAAATTACCTTTAGAATTATTATATTTCTACTAATTATTATATTTTTAGTACCTTTATAGGAGTAATAAGGATATTCTCCCTCTAGGGATAAAGAAGGTCTTTATTATAATATAGGGGGCTACTAGTAGTTATTTAGTAATTATCTAGTACCTCCCTATATTTAGTAAAGTTAGCTAAAGCTAAATAATATAATAATCTAGAGATTATCCTCTTTTTAGTTATATAAAAGCTTAGTTTTAATATTAAGTTAAAAATATATAAATATTACAATTTCGCCTTATTAAAATCTCTCCTTCTTACTTCTTTAGGTTTATAATACTAATATTACTACTACTAATAACTTATTATTAGCCCCCTGCTCCCCTATTAATAGCTTTATCTTAATTACTATATAATAAATCTATTATTATATCTTCTCCTATTACTAACACTCCTAATACTACTCCTTACCCTACTAATACATTAGATACTACTAGTATCCTTATATTAAGTATAAGGGGTTAGACCTAAGTTTATTTAATAAGAGGTCGCTATAATACTATTTATTTAAGCTAAAGAGGAAAAGGGGAAGTTTTCCTCTCTAGTAGAGATGTTACTAATCTATAGGGAATTACTAGGTAAGCCTTAGGTAAGCCCTAAGTAGCTCCCTAAGGTAGTAAACCTAAGTAGAAGCCTAAGTAGACTTAACCTAAGTATAGCTTATAATACTATCCCTCCTCCTAGCTAGTTCCCCCCCTAGGTATAAGCTAGGTTATTATAATTATTTATAACTAGCTTATATAGGGTTTTATACTTATTTACTATAGTAATCTCTATAATAGCTTCTATAGGCTCCTAGGTAAGCTCGATATACCCCTCCTACTTAACTAGGACTTTATACCTCTACCCTCGCTTAATTACCTTCTATTATATTATATATATCTCCTCTATATACTAATCAAATTCGCTATTATTAGCTATAATTAGTAGTAGCTAGGGATCTATCCTTATCTAGATAAGTAAGGGGTCCTCGAGTACCCTCTAGAGGAGGTTTATATAAAACCTGAAGTAGATATTATTAGATATATCTAAATTAAGAATATATAAGCTTAGGACTCCTGTTATAATGAATTTATAATATAACTATTATAGCTTCTTATTAAGCCTAGGGCTCTTATAATTAGCTATTAAAAGCTAAACCTTATTACTTACCTAATACTCCTCTATAAGTATCCTATACTAATTTATATTCTCCTCGCTATACTACTAGGCTATTATAATACTTACTTTAATAAAGTCTACTATCTCTTATAATCTTATTACTAGGAGGGTAGCTATTATATCCCTAGAGGGGGTCTCTTATCCTATATTATTAATAATAAGTATAGGGTTAGTATAGTACTTATTTTCTAAGAAGAATAGTAAGAGCTTAGTTATACTCCTAACCCTATTATAGAGCGCTAGCTAAGTAATAAGTAAGAGCTACCCCTAGTTATCTTATACCTAGGTTATAAATACCTATAGGATAGCCTATATCTCCTAGTTTTACCTCTTAATATTACTATTAGTTTATAGGTAGTATATAGTATTTAATAGTCTCCTTATGCTAGTAAGGTAATAGAATTTAGCTTAGAAGTAGCTTATCTAATTTAACCCTTAATTACTAATAATATTATATAAGAACTTATAGAACTAGAAATAATAAGTAAGGAACTAGTAGGTATAGGCTTCTACCTCTATAATACCTATCTCCTTAAGTATTATAAACTTCTCTAGCCTATTTATTATAACCTATAAGTATTAGCTAGTATTATCCTTTATAAGTAGTAAGTTTATAATAAAGTCTATTAAGAGATCTAAGTATAACTAGGTAGGTACTAGTAGGGGCTTTAAGAAACCCCTCTTAGCTTACCTCTAGATATATATCCCTCTATAGATATTATAATTCCTTATAAATCTCTATACTATTTATAATTATACTAGGTAGTAGAACTACTAGCTTATTATTTCTAGTATATTATTATAGCTTAGGTAAGTAGTTATATTTAAGTTATAGCTCTACTAGATAATCTTTATATAGAGCTCCCCTAGTAAGTTATTATTATTCTCCCTACTAAGTACTTATAGCCTCCCTCTAAATATTAGCCTCCCCTAGCTATTAATATTATACTTATTAATTTAGACCTTAGCTTTTATATTTAATAGGAAGCTCTAAAGCTAGTAAGTAACTATATAATATATAGCTTTATATATTATATCCTTCTTTATAGTTTCTAGCTATAGCGCCTATAGTTTAGTATTACTATTAAAGACTATAATATCTAGGATATTAGTATAGCCCTTCTAACTTCTCCTTACTAGGGGGCTAGCTATAGGGTCCCTATAGGGATAGATATAATCTAGTACTAGCTATAAAACCCTCCCCTACTTCTACTTATTATCTTACTCTTATAATATATCTTATTCTCTCTAGGAGAGGGTATTAGGGGCTACTACTTCCTTATTAGAATAGTATATAATAGTAAAGTTATATTAAGATATCTCCTCTACTTACTAACTCTAGCGCTCTATAAGATACTACTTTTTTATAAAGTATTTAAGCCTCTAGTAATTAGATAGTATCTTAAAAGTAGTTATATTATATAGCCCTACTCTCTATATATATAAATAAAAAAGGAATTACTAGGAGCTCCTTATTATAAATAGGGTAGTTATACTCTATAAGTAAGAGATTTTTATAAGTAGAACGCTATAGGATACTAAGTACCCTCTAAGTTAACTTATAAGAGTACCCCTCTTAATATAAATCCTAAATAATGAGTTTTAATAATAATCTTATTTTCTAAACTAAATTAGTAAAATATTAGCGAGGTATTAAAAAGCTACTTAAGCTATAAGAAAGCTTATTCTTAGTTATCTCCCTACTAGAATATTATATTCTTTCTAATAAGTAATATAAGTAATCTAATAATATCCCTATATTTTAATATAAATATATTATAATAGTTTATAAATCCTAGGAAGCTCTAGATCCCCTTTAGGGAGGTAGGGGGTAACTACTTAATAATTACCTAGAGTTTCTTAGGGCTATAAGAAAGACCCTCTCTTATTATTATAATAAACCCTATATACTTAATCCTCTTAACTAAGAACTTATACTTTATAAGGTTAAGGTTTAGCCCTATATCTACTAGCCTCTAGAGGACCTCCTAAACCTTTCTCTTATAATCTTCCTTTATTCTATTAGAATAAACTAATAGATTATTTATATAAGTAATAATAAAGTTATTAAAGAAGTCCTATAAGGTATTATAAATATATTACTAGAAGCTAATAGGGGTATTAGTTAAACTAAATAAATAAATTATTTACTTAAATAACTTATACTAAGTATAAAATATAATTCTCTCTTAGTACTCCTTTATTACTCTTAACTTATAAAAAGCTATTACTATATCTAGCTTAGTATACTACTTAGTTATACTTACCTAGTATAATATCTTAGAGATTAATAAGAAGGGGTAATAGTCTTTCTTAATAATTATATTAAGGGTTCTATAATTAATATTAAAGCGAATTCCTCTACCTAACTTCCTTATAAAGAGTATTAATACCTTAGGAAGTAAGCTAGTAGCTTTAATAAACCCCTTATCTAGGAGGTCTTACAGGGTTTTTTTTAGTACTAATAGCTCTTCTCTTAATATATTATAGAGGAGGCCCTAAGGGAGTAATAGCTCCTTTTTATTTAGTCCTAGTATATATAAGGAATAGTAGCGGGTGCAGGGTGCAGAGCCACGCTATTAGCAAAACGTCGGCGAATTAGTAGTAAATATATATACCCTTAAAAAAACTCTATAAGCTAGAGACTTAGAAGGTTAAGTAATAGTTTAATATAACTATATATACCTACGTTTTAGTATTCTAGCCCTTCCTAGTTTAGGCCTATAGGTATACTCTTATAACTCTATTACTTCTACCTCGATTTAAGAAACTAGCGCTGGTTAGAATATCTAAAATAAACTAGTAATAATATACTAATAAATTAGTAATAGAGTTTAACTATAATAAACTCTAGGCTAGGTATATAGAATATAACTAATAGGGTCTTAGCTAATATAATATAGGTTACTTGCTAAGCTCTAAGATATAAGGAATATAGCGTAGATACTATAGTAGGGGGATAGATAACCCTAATAATAATATAGTAGGAGAGATAACCCTAAGGGGGCAGGCCTAGTCCTAGATAATACTAGGGTAAGTAGACCTACCCTCGCTTAGTAAATAAATAGCAAGTAGTAGCTAATATAGCACCCTGCCTAAGACCCCCTAAGAAGCTAGTATCTTAGGCGCCCTTACCTAAGTAATAGGATTACTATAGAGATAATAGGAGAGCCTTATAGAGTAGATATATCTATAATAGTAGTAGTATAAGGAATAAACTACTACCCTACTATAGGAACTTGCTAACTACCTAGCGACGAGGTACCTATAGAGAGAATATAAGGAACCCCCTATATATAAATACTATACTATAAGTAAGGACTTTATTATAAACTAGGTTAGTAACTAGATCTAGGTAGTTAAAGATAGATACTAACTATATACTAGTAGTACGCTAGAGTAATAGATCTAATAAGCGCTTATAAAGATAAGCTTATCCCTATAGACCTAGTAGTAATACTATAGGGCTAGGCTAAAAGGAGACCTAGCTTAGGCTAACTTTATAGCGTTTATTTATTAATAATATATTAACCTAGAGCTTTAAGAGTAGAGGTATTATAAGAAGCTAGATATAATAAGGTAGAAGGAGATATAATTACTAATATAGCTTTTTACTAAATAGTTAGTAATATATTAGAACTTAGGTATAGTTAGTATAGAAGATAGTAAGGCTAAGGCTTATATACTATATTTCTAACTAGCCCCCTTTCTATATAAGGAGCTTAAATATTAGAAGGTTAAAATATAGAAACTAAGGGATATAGCTATAAAAGCGGAACGCTTATAGGAGATATATTACTAATAGGGTAGCGAGACCCTATAGAGCAAAAGTAAGAAGCGATATATAAGTAAAGAGTATATACTAAGGGCCCCCCCTATAGTAAGGGTAAGCTAAAAGGGGAGCTAGTAGAGCTCTAGCTATAAGACTATATAAGGTTCCTAGGGCCTAATACCTTACTAACTAGTTAGTAGTATATTATAGGGAGCTAATAGGAGCTAGCTTATATTTAGCCTTAGTATATAACTTATAATATCTAACCCCTTAGTATACTTTAGCTATAAAAAGAAAGGGTATAAGAGGGTAGATTACCTAGATAAATAATAAAATATAAATAAACGCTAATAGGATACTAAGTATTTACTAAGAAAGCGAGGGTTAATATAATCTAATTTATAAGGGAGGTTAAGGAACTTAACCTATTAGAAAACAAGTAAGCTAGGGGATTATACTAATAACCCCTATACTTATATTAAAACTAGATACCTTCCTAAGGGGAGATATTATAAAAGGATAGGTAATTATTCTCTAGAATATCGCTAAATAAGAAGTAGTAGTAGATATAGATTCCTATTCCTAAGTTAATATTATTAGTAGTTAACTAATAAAGTCCCTATAATTATAACTTATAGCAGCGCGCGCCCCTATATTAGAAGGGTTTAGTAGGTCCTCTATAATAATCTAGAATATATACTAGTTAACTTTCTTCCTTATTAACTTAAGGGGATAACTAAGGAAGATATAGTAACTCTTTACTAAAGCTCCCTACCCTAAAGGAGCAGGGGACCTCCTCTTATTATAATACTCTATAGGAAGGGAGGGTATTATAATTAATACCTAGATAAATACCTAGGGATATAAGTACCTTAGTATTACTAAGCTATTAGTATTTATATAAGAGGTTATTAAGAATACCTAGAGAGCCTATATTACATAAATATTAGGGAATATCGCCCCCTATTAGCTACTAATAGAAGCCCTAGGTAAAGAGGATACCTTAGAGGGTAAAATAGAATTACTACTAGAGCTACTTAGTAAATAGGCGACGTTTAATAAGTAGTTAGTAAAGGAATACCTACCCCTAGAGGGCGTAGAATATACTATTAACTTAGTTAAAGGGAAGAAACCTCTATATAAGCCTATTTACCTACTAAATAGGTACTAGCTAGAGGAGCTCTACTAATATATCGCTAATAACTAAGTAATAAAGCGGATTTAACCCTTAATAAGCGAGGTAAGCGCCCCTATTCTCTTTATACTTAAGAAGGATAGATCCTTACGCCTTTATATAGATTATTAAGGCCTTAATAAAGTAATACTAAAAAACTAATATCTACTCCCCCTTATTAGTAAGCTATTAGATTAGCTTTAGGGAGCGAAATAGATCTTAAAAATTAACCTTTAAGATATATACTACTATATCTATATTAAGCTAGAGGATTACTAGAAGATAGCTTTTAGGACTTATTATAAGTACTTTAAATATATTATTATACTATTTAGACTTATAAATACCCTAGTAACGTTCTAAGTATATATTTACTAAGCGCTCGCTAAGCTACTAGATACTTATTATATTACTTATATAAATAATATTATAATTTACTCTAAGATAAGAGAGTAGTATATAAAGGACCTTTGCTAAGTGCTCTATAGGCTTTACTAGTAGGCGCTATATACTAAGCTTAATAAGTATTAGTTTTACTAATACTAAGTAGAGTTCCTAGGGTATATTATTACGCCTAAAGATATATTAATAAACTAAACCCGCGTCCGAGCTATTACTAAATAAAAGCTACCTAAGATATATAGGGAGATCTAAGTCTTTCTAGGGCTTTATAATTACTACTATAAGTTTATTATAAGCTATTTAGGTATTATAACCCCTATAATATCCCTACTAAAGGGTAGTAAGAATAATAAGAAGGGAAGCGAATTTTACTAGCTAGAAGAGGCCTAATAGGCCTTTAAATAGCTCTAAGCTACTTTCTACTTAGTAACTATTCTCTAATATTAGGACCTAACCTATAAAATAAGAGTTAAGATAGATACTTCTATAAAGGCTATATCTAATATCCTATTATAATATATTAATAGCTAGTAGTAACTAGTTACCTACTATTTATAAAAGCTTAGTAATTCTAAGTAGTATTAAGGAGTAGGCTTATAGGAGCTTCTTACTATAATTAAAAGCCTAGACTACTAGGCTTACTACCTTTAGGGTATATTAAAGAAGTTTATAATCCTAATGGATTACTAGGTGCTAAAGGGAGTTATTAGCGCGTTAGCGCGGGACCTTTAGGAAAGGCTCGCTAGATAGGTATATAAACTATTAATATTTAACTTTAATTTAGAGTATAGGTTAGGGGTTATAAACCTAGTAAATAGGCTATCTAAGAGGCTAGATTATATAGAGGGGGAGGTAAAATATAATAATATACTTCTAACCCTAGTAAGGAAGCTAGGGTTTATTAGTAACCTACTAGTAGACCTCTAGATAAGTATTATTACTTTATAAAGTAATATAGAGACTTTAAAAGTATTTATTAATATTATAAAGGCTAGTATAAAATAACGCCCCTTCTAGATAGATAGCTCTAGGGGTAGAGACGCCTTAGTCTCTAGTTAGTATAGCGCTCTATAATATACTAATACTACTATAACTATAATAGCTATAATAACCTAACGCTAAAGAGCAAGAGAAGATACGGAGAACGCTTAGCAAGAGGTTATTAACTTAGAGGACTTACTCGGAGCTAGGGTTATTATAGTATAGTAGTATATCCTATGCTAAGTTATAAGGGAGCTTATAATAAGTAAAATAGTATATAGTTAGTAACCCTCTAAAGTAATAGAAAGTCTTATCTATAGACTATAAGCTAATAACTTATACTACTAGACCTAATTAGAGAGGGTATATAGACTAGCTAGCGATTATAGGGGCAATATAATCGATAGCTATAGAACCTTATTCTATAAGGGGAGGTTAGAGATACTATAAGAGAGGTCCCTAAGACTTAAAATCCTTCGCTAATATTATAATAACTATAGGGCAGGTTATATAGGGGTAAATAAGACTACTAATTTAATCTTAAGGAAGTTCTATTAGCTAAACTTAGCTATAGATATATATAATTATATTATAGAGTGCTATATATACTAAGGGATCTGTATTCCGAGGTATAAGCCCTATAGAAAGTTATACCTACTACCCCTATTAGGGCACCCGTTTGAGGAAATTAGTATGAACTTTATTACTAAACTACTACTAAGCTATTAATATAAAGGCGGGGAGTATAATATAGTCCTTGTTATTATATACTAGATAACTAAGTTTGCTATATTTATCCTAATAACAAAGTAGCTAATAGCTACTAAGTTAGTATAAATTATCTATAAATAGGTTAAGTACTATTTTAATACCCTAGAGGGTATTATTAGTAACTAAGATAAGCTCCTTACTAGCTAATTCTAGGAGGAATTCACGAGAGAGAGGGCTATTAAGCGCTACCTCTCTACTATATATTACCCCTAGACTAATAGGTAGTCTAAAAGGATATACTAGATATTAGAAAAGTACTTATAAGTATATACTAGTAACTCGCTATAAGAATAGGCTATCTAGTTGCCTAAGGCTAAGTTTATATATAATAATTACTACTATAGCATTACTAGCTACTTACTAATAGAGGCTTTATATAGCTACTACCCGTATTATATAGAATATATAACCCCTATAAATAGGGTTATAGTATAGGGCGTAAGGGAGCAAATGGAATTTATTTTAAGGCTTCGTAAGAGGGCTTAGGAATAGTAATAGAAAGCTACTAAGGCGTAAGCTAAGTTTTATAATATAAGGTATAAGGAATAGACCTATTATTAAGGATAAGTCGTTAGGCTATTAATAAAGAACTTCTAGTTTAAGAATAAAAAACTAGCACCTAGGTTTAGATAGGTAGCTATTATAGAACTAGTTAGTATATAAATATATAGAGTTTATTTATTATTATAATACTAAAGGATATATAATATATTCTTAGTTACCTTACTAGAGCTATAGGATAATTACTAAGTAAGTAGTAAGGGCTTACTTACATACCTAGAGCTTAAGGATAAGCTAGAAGAATAGGAGGTAGAAGAGATTATCGAATAGTAAGGTATTAGTAATAATATATTGAGTTTTTTTTTTTTGAGTTCGGAATTATGCCGCAGCCCCTTTGCAAAAAGACTACAACAAATTCACCCAGTTCGCAAGCACAATTTAGGAAACGCTATGCGGGCATTTTAACCTATGCTATCTACTAGTTGAGGAAAACAATATAGGAACCCTATATGTTAGTAATAATATATGATACTTAGTTAAATAAGTAAAATAGCCTATAGAACATAATATATAGGAGCCTATAGAGAACTTAGCGAACGCATAAGAGGCTATTTATAAGTTTAATAGATAATATAAGAGAGCTTATAAGAAGTAGGATAACTAGTCGCTAAAACTATTATAATAAGTTAGTAATTATAAGCCACGAGACTACGAAATAGAACTTAAATTAGAAGTAAAACGTTAATTAAATTAAGTAGCGAATTATTACTAATATTATAGTAAAAAGGGGTATTATCCTATAAAAGGGGAAAAGAGCTAACTATCTAATTAGTTATTAATTTCTTAGGATAGCTATAGGGGTAATTACTATAACTACTATAACTACGAGTAGTACTACTATAACTACTATAGTAACTAGTTATTAAACTAGCGCTATTAGTATCCCTATTATCGCTACCTATAAGCTAACTACTAGCCAACTTACTACTAACGCTACTACCCGACTTGCTACTAGAACTATTACTATTAGAGATAGTAATAGTAACCTTAGCTCTCTTAGTCTTCTTTACTAACTCTTTATTACTACTTTAGCTATACTTAGTAAGGGTTAAGAGGTAAGAAGCATAGGAGATAGAGCGAGTACTAGTAATAGTAATAAAATAGGAGGGGATATTATTAGTAGTATACTTAGCGAGATTTTCTTAAAGCTCCTTATAAAACCTAGGGAAAAAGGTAATATTACGCTCGTAGGCGTATATAGGGACTAGCTTTATTAAAGGGTTATTAAGTAAGTAGTTAATCTTATTATAGAGGTAGTTAAGAGGATTATTATTATAAATATATAGTAACTAGGCGGCGTTTAGGCGCTAAAGATTATTAATACTATTATAAAGGGTACTAACTTAAAAACTAATAGTTAATAGGATATAATTAGCAAGGGAACGGTAAGTAATAGCTTATATAAACTAAAATATTAAGCGCGAGGTGCTCACGGATTAAGGCAAGCTCCTAGAGCTAAAGCTACTTTATATTATAGCTATTATTACTAGTAGTAGGATTATAAATAAGCTTAGTAATACGCTTCTACGCTATTAAATAGTCGCTAAGTATAGCTAGAATATAATAATAATAAAGAGGGGTTAGGATATTATTATACTACTAGATCTAGATCTAGTAGAATATATTCTAAGTTATCTAAGATATACCCTAAAGCTCCTAAGGGACCTATAAAACGTTAATTAAGTTCGGAATTACGCCGCAGCCCCTTCGCAAAAAGACTATAACAAATTCACCTAGTTCGCAGGCATAATTCGGGAAATACTATATAGGTATTTTAACTTATACCCTCTACTAGTTAAGGAAAATAATATAAGAACCCTATATATTCCTACTACTTGCAAGTAAAACCTCCAAATATTATAAAGTTAGATACGCGCTATACTAGGGCCAGTTATATCAGAGCTAAATAGGCTACTAAGGCTCTCGTAGCTTAGAAACGCCCTCGCTAAACCTTCTAGCAAGGTACTACGAAAGCTACTATATAAGATAACTCCTTAACCTAAAAGGTCGACCTTCTAGCAAGGTGCTGAAGGTGCTGCGAACGCCACCGTACGAGAGGTGACTCCTTAACCAAAGATAAAACGTTAATATATAGCGACCTATTAGCGAATTAGTAGAGACTTATAGTAGTATATTTCTTCTTATTAAAGTTATAATAAACGCACTTCTATATATATTCGCTCTATATATAGCAAAAGTAGACGATATCCTAATATATTTTATAAAGATAGCTAAGGTAAGGATAGCTACTATTAGTATTACTAGTAAGATCGCTAGAAAGAATCTCAGGATTATAGATATATTTTATAAGACCTATACCTATGTACGCGATATAAGATATTATAGAGAGCTATTAGCAAGAGGTTAGAAAGGGATATAAGCGAGATTAGAAAAGAAATAAAAAAGGAAAGGGAGAGAACTTAATAATTATAATAAAAGCTTATAAAATAGGTACTAAAATAGGAGAGGTAGCTAGACTAAAAAAGATTATAAAGAGGAGAAATTCTAAATAAGTTAGAGACCTTAAAAAAGATACTATTTTATATTTTAAGTCGCTAGGTAATAAGTCTAAATAATTACTAGTTATATACCGCTAAACGGTTAAATAACTATTAGTAACTAATTAAAAAATAATAGTAATAATCGAAATTCAAAAATACTTATAATACGCTAGGAAAATAAAAATATATTATTCGCTATAACTACCTAGATCTAGCATAGAGGGGGATAGTAAATAATATAATAAAGGCGTAGAGACGCCGCCCTATAGTTAGTAATAATATCTATAATAATATAGAGCTATATTACCCTACTAGTACGCCTTAAGGACTAAGGCTTTAGAGGGGGGGGGGCAATTATAAGGAATAATAGTAGGTGCAGGGTATAGAGCTGTACTATTAGCAAAACGTTAGCGAATTAGCAGTGAATATACGTACCCTTAAGAAAACTCTATAAGCTAGAGACTTAGAAGGTTAAGCAATAGTTTAATATAACTACGCATACCTACGTTTTAGCATTCTAGCTCTTCCTAGTCTAGGCCTATAGCTGTACTCTTACAGTATAAGGTTAATTTAATAATCTACCCCTAGTTACCTAGGGGGTAATAAGTGAGCTTTATTAGGATTAAATAAGTTAGGGAACTCTCTTAAGACCTAGCTTAGTAAATAGTATTATTAATCCTCTTTTATTTTTAAGTTTAAAGCTTTCTTAATATTAGCTAAGCTTATAGCTTATACTAATACCTCTATAATACCCTCTTAATACTTACCCTCTTATCTTATTAGATATTAGTAAATTATAGAGAATAAGGGTATATTAAGGAACCTTATAGCCCTTATTTCTTTTATAAGGAGCGTTTCTTCTTAATCCTTTAGGTATAGCCTAACTTAGCCCCTCTTATAGTATATTTAATAAGCTATAATATTATAAATAACCTAGTTCTATTCTATCTAGGGGCGCTCTAAGAGGATATTAGGGTCTAACTTATTAATTATATATATAAAGACGCGCTACGTATAGCTACTTATTTCTAAGTTAAGCGCTATTATACTTAGAGTATTACTTAGTAATAATCTACTTAGTATATATCCCTTTATAAGTTAATATCTTTTCTTAATATATAGAAGGTAAAGGCGTTAAGCTAGGGAAAAGTTAATTATTATATAAGTATTACTCCTAGTATCTACTAGGTATAAGCTAGACATCCTTTATTAACTCTAACTTAGATAATAATAAGCGTATTATTAGCTAGTTATTCCTATTTATATTTCTCCTAACTTAATATCTCCTCCTTAATAAGCTCTAGGGCCTAATTTCGCTCTAGAGTTAGTTTTTTCCTAACTCCTTATCTTCTTCTAAAGAGTTAGTTACTATTTAATAGTTATTTATAACCTTATAATATACTAGTTCTTCCTTTAGGGTTTTTACTTTTCTAACCCTAAGTAACTAGTCCTCCTTACTAGGGTAGCGCTAAGTAATATAACCTCTAACTCTATAGATATAATAAGTATAGGAGTCCCTTATACCTTTTTAAAGCTATTAGTATTATACTAGGGAGGTACCTAAGGAGGACTTAGAGTTCTAATAGTTATGATATCTTACCTCTTTAACTTATAAGATATATATAGCTCTAGTTATATAAGTATCCCCCTTAGTATCCTTAGTAATAAATCTCTAGTAGGTTATTAGGTAGTTACTAGAGACTTTCTAGCTCTCTACTTTCTATATAATACTTTAAACCTTAAAGAGCTAGCTATTATAATTAGCTAGTAGGTTAATAATAATTAGCTAGTCTCTTAGCCTAGGGATAAGGGAGGCCTTAAGAAGCGAGATCTAGACTTAGCTTAGCTAGTTTATATTACTTATATTAGCTAATATTTACTTAAACCTTAGTAAGAAGGTTACTAGAGCCTTATTCCCTTTCTACTAGAAGGTCTATAGTTAGGCTATAGCATATAATTAGATAATAAGGTCCTTATAAGTCTAATTAAGGTAGGTTATAAAGTCTCTAAGTTATATTATTTACTATCCCCCCTAGCTTTATAAAAAGTAGAGACTACTTATTAGGAAGTAGTATCTAAATAGGAGTTAAATAAGTACTATATTTCTATATTTATAAGGTAGAACGCCCTATTAATAGCGATCTTATATCTTATTTACTATACCTAGGAGGTATATTCCTTCTGCGTACTTCAAAACTTTATAGGTAGGGGTAATAGCTTCTAGTATATAATACTAGGTATTACAAGGGCCTTACTAGTAGTACTTATAAGGGTCTATATAGCTAATATTAGCTATTCCCCTACTTAACCTCCTATAACTATTACTAGAGGGACTCTATTACTACTATTAAATTAGCTTATAATAGCTTATCTTAAGTTTTAGCTATACTATTATTAATTATTTTATTAACTAGTAGGGAGTAGCGCTCTACTTATTAATATTATTATAATAATAAGCTTAAATATATAAGGGGTTAGACCTAGGTTTATTTAATAAGAGGTTATTATAATATTACTTATTTAAGCTAAAGAGAAAAAGGGGAAATTTTCCTCTCTAGTAGAGATTTTACTAGTTTATAGGGAACTACTAGGTAGGCCCTAGGTAAGCCCTAGGTAGCTCCTTAAGGCGGTAAACCTAGGTAGAAGCCTAGGTAGACTTAACCCGGGCGTAGCCTGTAATAATAAGTAAGCTCTAGGTATACTCCTATTATTATTACCTCCTAGTATAAGTAAAGTAGGAGCTACCTAAGGATATAGATACTAAGCTTAAGCTCCTTATAAGCTTAATTATATATTTAAAGAGTAATTATAAGTATATAGTCCTTAGCTAGTACTTAGCTAGTACTTCTTAGTACTTTACTAGCTTTAGATTTTAAATTACTTACTAATTTAATTATTTTTAATACCTCTACTAAATATAAGTATTATATTAAAATAGGTAATAAAAAGGCTTATATTAATATAGGGTTTACTTATTATCTTCTAGTCCTTAGCTACTAACTTCTTATAGCTTATTTATTATATAATAAGCGCTACTAATAAGCTTAAGCGCCTTATAAATAAGAGCTATTCTAAGCCTAACATCTAGGCGTAGTATATTAAGAATAAAGTAGGTTATCTAATACCTCTCTAGTCTTTTATTACTAGTTCCTAATTATATCTAGGAGGAGATTCTTATTACTAAGCTTATAATTAAAAAAGCTTTCTAAGCTAAGAAAAATAAAGCTAATATTATACTTAAGAAGTATAAAGCTAAAGAGATAGAGATCTTTATAAAACTAGAGGATTATTAGGTAAGTATTAGTAAAGGGCTAGAACTAAAGGGAACTAGAAAGATAACAAATAATATAGCTCTACCTATAAATAGGTAAGAATATTAAGAATAGGCTTAAAAAATATATAGAATAATTTATAGATCTAACTAAAAGAGATTATCTTAATTAGGTATAGATTTGCTAAGAAATTACTAAAAAACGAGGTATAGGGTTATTAAGGTACTAATAGTAATAATAATAATACTATCTTTTCCTCCGCTACGCTCCTCTCCTTTATGCTCTACTCTATAGTCTCCCTATAATAGGTCTATATACTAAGGGAGTTTTCTAAAAGTTATATAGCTAAGTCTATCCTATCTTATTCTAATTATCCCCTTAAGACTCTTTATAATATTATAAAAGAGAGTTTTAAAAAAATAAATAAAACTACTTTATAGAAATAGTAAATAAACTCTATTTATAGATTTGATTTTTTAATAATATCTTCTAAGTAGGTAATCCTATTATTAAGAAGGTCCCTTAGGTTTAACTATCTTCTATTATAGGTTATATCTTAATAATAGCCTTATTACCTCTTCCTTTTTATTATACTCCTTATCCTACTCTAATCCTTAGTATAGCTAAAACTACCTACCTTATTATACTAAGCATAAGAAGTTATAATAATATACTCCCTTAGGTATATTCTACTTAATCGAATCCTACTAGTTAACTATCTACTAGATATAGTCTATATAGCTATAGTTATGCTTATTTAAAGGACTAAGCCTCTTAGGATATAATAATATATTTATAAGTATAGTTCTTAGGCGTAGCTTAATAGTTATATTATAACTTAGTATCTATAAGACCTATAACTAAAGCTAATATCTGAGGTATTTAAGCTTATTATCTAGTATTTTAAATGGAGTAGACCTAGATAATACTAATAATTTATAAATAGGTTAAGGAATATCTACTATATAAAATAGCGTAATATTATTATTATTTCTAAAGTCTATTATATTATTATCTATAAGTAAAGGAGTAAGAGGGTATAAAGGGAAGAAAGGTGCTTTCTTAAAGTCTTCTTAGCTTAATAAGGTATCTTATAGAGCTATATTACTATTAATAGTTAAGTTATAGAACTCTATAGTAACTATAGATATATATTAAGTAACTAAGGGGATTTTAGAGTTAGAGAATAATATACTATTACTTAAAGTTATACTACTAAAACGTAGAGATAGTAATCCTTCTTAAATTAGAGCTCTAGCTTATTTAATATATTAGAAACTATATATAAATCTATCCCTCTACTAAACTAAATTAACTATATAGGTATTAATTAATAGGAGCCTTTAGAGTTATAGAGGGGCTCCTATCTTATAATACTATATATTAAGGTCTTATATAGCCTCGACGAAGCGCTAATTACTATTCTAGTCCTATATAGAGCTATAATAGAAGTAGTAGCTAGTTAACTTATTTATAAAAATCGCAGCCTAGTAATAATTACTATAGTTTAGTAAAAAGAAAGCCCTAGTAATATCCTAGAGATCTTTTACCTCTTCTCTTTTAAGCTCTATAAAAGCTTTATTAATTTCTTTCCTAAGTTACTAGGCTAGCTTATAGATTAGGGTATAGATATTTTAAGGGTAGCCCTTAATTATAAATATAAAAAGGGCTATAACCTCTAAATTATCTAACTCCTCTTATCTTATTAGCTTCCCTTATATATTATAAAGGTTTAATAAATATTTTACCTAGGCTAAAGTTATAATAGATAACCCTCTATTATACTAGGTTATTAAGTAATTTATAGATTCTTAGTTTTATTATATATACTATAGGACTACTAATACGAGCTTATCTTTATTTAGTATAAGGTTCCCTTTAGGTCTTATAATATTAAATCCCGCTAAGGTATTAGTAGGGCTAAATATAATATCTCTTAGGGTAGTAGGAGCTAAGTAGGGCAATATAGATAGTTTTATAGACCTAGGGTAGTTAAAATATTTTATAAAGTTAGCTAGTTATTATAAGTTATAATCCCTCTTCTACTCCTTATAGTTATTCCTTCTTCTTATATTCTAGATATTTAGTTCTTTTAATAATCCTTCCTCTCTATCTAACTCTTCTAAATTAGTAGGAATTATTAGACTAGTTTATAAATTAGTATCTATAGGTTAAGCTCGGAATTACGCCGCAGCCCCTTCGCAAAAAGACTACAACAAATTCACCTAGTTCGCAGGTATAATTCGGGAAACACTATATAGGTATTTTAACCTATACCCTCTACTAGTTAAGGAAAATAATATAGGAACCCTATACGTTCCTACTACTCGCAAGCAAACCCTCGCATAGAGTCGGACGCGCGCCACACCGGGGCTGATTATATCGGAGCCGAACGGGCTACTGAGGCTCTCGTGGCAACGCCCTCGCTAAACCTTCTAGCAAGGCGCTGCGAAAGCCACCATACGAGATGACTCCTCAACCCAAGGCTGTGTATTGTCAGGAGGCGCGGAGTTAGAAGGTCTGTTGCACTTGAGCAGGTAAAATCACTATGCAGTGGCCAGAGGCCAGTATCTATAGGTACTAGTAGGTTAATATCTATCCTATTTAGAAAAGAAACCTCTAGGTTTATAAATTAAGGGGTATACTTAGCTATCTAATATTTAATATCTTCTTAAGTTATCCTTTTCCTAATATCTTTATCTCTTAATTTAAAGTATTAATTATATAGAATTCTATTTATCCTTAGTTAGGTCTAGCTTCTTTTAGGAGGTATCTTATTAATAAAAGCCTTTAATAAATAATTAATCTAAGCTTAATACCTTATTTTAATAAGCTACTTTAGAGGTACTAGGCTTCTAATATATATAAAGGACCTAAGCTAATTAATAAAGTAGAGACTAGAGGCTTATAGTAAAGGGTCTATATATTAAAGTTCTACTAGGTATAGTTATCTTATTAAAACTTCCTTAGCTTTATATCTTAGTAGAAAGCTCTTAGTAATAAATATTAGAGTTTATAGTTATCCTTTAGCTCCTCTCCTTAATTACTAATTTTTATAAAACTAATTTCTCCTATCTTATAAGTTAATTAATAGACCTATAATAACTACCTAAGTAGACTTAGGTACTTATAGATAAATAAGGAGTATATTAGGGGACTTAGCTTTAATTTAAGTAACTCTAGGATCCCTTATATCTCTATCTTCGAAATCGTCTTCTATACCTCTAACTATCTTATAATAGAGTAGTTAGCTAGGCTTAGTAGGCCTTATAATAGAGTAAGTAACTACTACGATATCCTTAGTATATATTAGAGTTACTATCTTAAGTATACTAATAGTATTAAATATACTAGTTATAACTTACTATAAGTATAAGGAGTGAATCGTCTCCTCTATTACTTCTAAGGTCTTATTTTAATATTTAATAAGGATATATTTTAATACTATATTAAAAGGGTCTATCTAACTAAGGATATTATCTATCCTAAGTAGAGGGCGCGTACTATATTCAATTAGCTAAAGCTAGTAACTAAGCTTATTAAGAGGTTTAAAGCCTAGGATATCTCTATTACTTTATCCTTATACTTAAAACCTATTTATATTTAGTTTATTAGGTATAAGCTCTATTAAAAGTCTAATTTTAAGGATAAGAAGGTTTAAAGATCTTAGCTCCTAGATTATTATATCTAACGCTTTATTATTATAGAAACTAACTTTCCCTATTATAATATATTAAGAGGAAAGTTAATAAGGGGAAAGCGCGAGTAATTTATAGACTAAGGAGCTAAATAGAAGTAATATTTAAAGAAAAGGAGGAGCTATAGTATAATAATTAATATTATATAGTTAGTAGATAAATTAAGTTTAAAAGTAAATAATATATCTAAAAGGGAGAGGGAAACTAGAGGGCTTAAAAGGTAAGGAGTGCGTTTTTATATCTATTAATTATTTTAATAATATAGTAATTTATTAGTAGCCTATAGAAGGAATAATTAACTCTCCTCCCTTACCCTCTTTAGCTTTAATAAAGTAAAACGAATTTAGGATAAAAAGCCTATAATAAATAGAATAGTAAATTAGAGTAGTTATATATAGGGAAAGAATAAAGGAAATAATAGTTAGTAGTAGCTATTAAAACGAGTAGCCTAGTTATAAATTAAATAAATATTCTCCTCTATCCTCTATTATTAACTTCTCCCTCTTATAATAACTACCTTTAGCTAGCTATTTTAATCTTTATTTAACCCCTTTATACTTCCTCTCTTATATTTATAAATTATATCTTCTTATTATAGCTAATTATAACTTCCTTATCTTAGGTATTAAAAATACTAATTAACTTCGCCCTTATTATCTCCTATTTATAGTAACCCTTTAGGTTCTTAGCTCTAATATTTGTATACTTAAAATAAAGAAAAATAATATACCTCTTTTTATCTAATACTCTAATAACGAACTTTAGGTATTCCTTCCCTTCTTTTTAATATCCTTATACCCTCTAGCTAATAATTATAATTCTTAAGTAGCTATAAGCTTTATTTAGCTCTAACTTAATATCCCTAGTAATAAATACTTAGAGGTAGCCTTTATATTATAGATATTCTCTAATAAGACTACTAAGGTAATAAGGCTAGCTTTCTAAAAAGCTTATCCTAGTAAATAGGACTTTAAATAAATATTTAGGGTAACTAAGGGGTCTAGAGAATTCTGCTATTAAGTCTTTATTTATACCTCCGCTACTTTCCTTATTAGTTTATAGGAGATAAAGGTCTTTTAGTATATAGTAGCTATATATAGCTTATTTATTTAATCCTAAGGTAGTTATAATATAATACCCTATACTTACTATAAAGAGCAGGCCTATATTATAAAGAACCTTATATTAAGTATTTATATCTATAAACTATATTTCGAGTATATTTTAATACTAAGTACTCCTTATACTAATTACTTCTTCTATAAAACTTAAGAGAGTTATTTATATAATAATCTAAGTATCTATAAGTACTATTGAGCTCGGAATTACGCCGCAGCCCCTTCGCAAAAAGACTACAACAAATTCACCCAGTTCGCAGGCATAATTCGGGAAACACTATATAGGTATTTTGACCTATACCCTCTACTAGGTAAGGAAAACAATATAGGAACCCTATACGTTCCTACTACTCGCAAGCAAACCCTCTGAATATCACCGCACAGAGTCGGACGCGCGCCACACCGGGGCCGATTACATCGGAGCCGAACGCTATAAGTACTATAAGTATAGAGTTAAGTATAATAATAAGGTAAGGAGGAGTAGAGAATTTAATAGTATTAAGGAGATCCTATAGTCCTGAATTCTAATAGATGCTATAGTTATAGCTATAGCTAAGTTTAACTTCTCACTCTTTTATAATAAATACTATTAATAAGCCTAGGAATATTATTCTAAAGCTAGGTTTATATACTCTTATTACCCTTTTATAATAAAGCTACCTCTAGAGTTTAACCTTATAGAAATTATTAACTACTTAGGGCTTTATATTATAAATTAGGGTAGGAAAATAAGGTTTCTAGATATATTTATATAGTATATAGAAGGGGGGGGGGGTAAAAAAAGGAAAAGAGAATAAGAAGCTAGTTAGGTTTTAATAAGAAACTAAGGTAAATATTATATAAATAGGTCTATAAAGCTAAGGTTAAAGTATATCTAGGTATAAAAATTAATATAATCCTTTTTATAAATATTCTTCTTTTTCTCTTTAGTAGAAGGTAATATAATATTAGTAATAATCTTTTCTAGAGAAAAAGGGGGGGAGTAAGAAAAGTTTACTAATATCTTTACTAGGAGCTAGTAATTATAATTTTAATACCCTCTCTCCTTTTCTCTTCTTCTCTTATCTTTAAGCTATTAATCTTATATTTATTTAGTAAGGAAAGGTAGCTTTAGTATTATTACTAGGAGGTTAAAGATCTTATACTTTCCTAGGCTTAATTACCCTATTATAACTACTAATAGATATTAAAGTTATCTAAGCTATTATTATATTAAATAGTAATAAAAGGCGTACTTTAAATAAATAGGGAGTTATTAATACTATCTCTTACTCTTATCCCTAAAGTTTAGGAATATTATCCCTAGAATCTTAAACTTTTAAACTAAGAGATAAAAAGAAGGGAAAAATAGAATAGGTTTATAAATTATTAATTAAAATAAGTTAAAATAAAAGAAACCTTATATATCCCCTAGATCTTCTATCTTAATATACTCCTTTTCTTTCTCCTTTAGTATTTTAAGAATCTTAATAACTAGTTATTATCTAGCTTTTAAAGCTTTAATTATCTTCTCTAAATCCTTTAAATACTATTTTAATTATATTATTAAATATAATAAATCCTCCTCTTCCTCTTAATTACTTTCCCTAGGTATTATAAGTTCTTCCTCCTCTTTCTTAGGTATATAATTATTATACTATTTATTCCCTAGCGCTAAGAAGACTTTTACTAGGTTCCTTTCTAAATCCGATCTATAAATATCTAAATTACTTAGTTCCTAATACCCTTTAAGAGCTTAAATAAATTTATAGAATTAATTTCTACTAAATATCTTTCTAATAACCTTATTACTTACTAATATTACTAATTAATATAATAGAGCTTTTAGAGCTTATAAAAGGATATAAAAGGGGCCTTATTATTAGTAGTTAAGCTTTTTAATAGATAACTTATTAATAGAGCCCTTAATATTAAATACTAGTACTAAATTACCTACCTCTAGCTTCTCCTTCCTTATAATCCTCTTATATTAACTATTATAGTATTTTATAGTCTTCTTATGTTAAGTATTAATTATCCTTTTAGCTTATTTTCTATTTTTATTAAGTTATAGGAAGGCTTATAGATATATTTAAACCTCCTTTTCCTTTATTATTACTAAATCCTAATTAAGAACCCTCTAAGTTAGCGTTAGGGTCTTAATAGGAGTAATAGGCTTAAACCTATATAATAGGTAGAAAGGGCTAAAGCTAGTTAAAGTATAAACGCTTAATTCGTTTATAAATAGGGTAGCGGGAAGGTATAGCTAAGGGTTAATATCTCTATATCCTCTAGTTTATATTAATAATATATAAGTAATTAGCTAATAACTAGTCTTAACTATACTATTAGCCCTTAGGTTATAAGTAGATATTACTTTCCTCCTTATACTATATCTCTTACTAAATTTAATAATAATATCCTTATTCTCTAGTCCTCTATTAATAACGAGTTCGCTATATAGCCTATAGTAATAGATAATCTCTTCCTAGATAAACTTAGTAATCTTAGCTAAAGTCGCTCTCTTAAGCTAGTAAGCTTTAAGCTATCTTATTAGTAGATCCCTTATCTTAATAAAATATTACTTACTTACTCTCTATATATTTAATAATATCCTAGTAAAGGGTAGTCCCTTTAGAGAGCTATAGGTCCTTATATTATCTATATATTAAGCTCTCCTCTTTTAGTAATTAGGGTAACCTTTCAAGGATTTACTAATCTCTATATATATACTAGCCTAGATATAATAATTAAATAGTCTTCTAGCTATAGCTTACTTACCTTAATAACTACTCTCTTTATAAGCTTTTATAATTAGTTTCTTCTACTACTTAGTATTATTAATAACTCGTTATAATATTAGCTTTTAATTTATTAGTCTAGTAAAACATAAGTAGTTATAAATATAATAATCTAACGCTCTAATCTTAAAGTTATAATACCTTATTAGCTAAATTCCTAGAGAGTGTCTTTATATTATTAAATAGTAAGCGATTTATTAAGAGTATACTAAATAGGTCTATAAATTATTAAGAAGTATATCTAGGATATTTATTATATTACTAATAACCTCTATATTTCCTACTAAGACCTCCTCTATATATTACTTATTACTATAATATTAAGCTTAATTAAAGAAGGAACTAGCTTCTATATCTATAAAGAAGATCTATAAATTAATTTAAGAGTTAATCTCCCTCTTAGCTTCCTTATTAATAATATTAGAAAGTCCCCGGGGTTTTTATAATAAGCTATCTACTACTATATTCTAAGTACTATAGATATATTATATTTTAAAGTTAAATATTGAAATCTATATAATCTAGTAAATAATAAGAGCTCCTAGGAGGTCTATAGCCGCTCTATTAAGTTATATAACTAATATCTTAGTATCTATCTCTAGGATAAAATATTATCTATATAAATAATTATATACCCTCTTTAAAGCCTTTAGAATACTATATAATTCCTTCTTCTTAGTATTATATAATAGCTCTAGTTCTAATTAAGTACTACTCTTAAAGCGAGAGACTATATACTAGTTATTAATAAATAATCCTAGGACTTTACCCTATCTTATATTACTAGTATTAACTATAAGGTAGATATCTCCTCTTTCAAAGCTATAATCTATAGTAATAAGGATCGGGGCCCTTATAAGTATTACCTTTAAGGTATTTATAGCTATCTATTACTTCTCCTCCTAGCTAAATAAGATATCCTTCTTAAATAAGTTAATAAGTAGCTTTATAATAGTAAAGTAGTCCTTTACCTAGGATCTATAGAATATTATAATCCTAAGGAAAGCTTTTAACTCTATTAAATTAGTATAAGTAGCCTATTTATAGATCTTAACTATCTTTGCTTCCTCTAAATAACGCCTATTAGTACTATAAATATAGCTAATAATTATTACTACTTCCTAGGCCTATTATAACTTAATTACTACTATTATATACTCTGCTAGCTCTAATTAACTAGGACCTTATTAATATTCTATAAGTATTCTAAAGTAAATCTACGAATCCCTAGATAAGACTTAATCTCTTCTTTATTATATTATAAAGTCGGTCCTTTAATAGTAATATTATTAAGGAAGGCTTTATAATAGCTAGGGATAAGGTTATATAGGATTCTAATTATAACTCGTATAAACTAATCGACTAAGTTTATAACTCCTTAAGGTAATATATATATCTATAGTAGTTTAATAAGTAATATAAATATTATTAAATCTTTACTTATAGGATCTAATAGGACTTAGTTATATCCTAAGAAGAAGTCTAGTAGTAATAATAGTTAATATATAGCAAAGTCTTCTAAAAGATCGTTTACTAAAGGGGGTAGTGCTATATCTTATATTATAACTATATTTATCTTAGTCGCTAAGTTAATAAGCTTTATCTTACTATGTTTCTTTTATATAAGGAAGAATAGATTATAATAAGCTTTATAACTTTACTTAAGGATTCCCTTCTCTAGTCTATCCTTTAGAATTATAATAATATCCTACTCTAGTCCTCTTAATATTAGGATTCCTTTTACTTACTATGCTTTATATAGTATTATTTAAATTATCTATAGAGGCGTAATAAAAGGGTATATAAAGCTATAATACTTAAGTTCCTAGGCTAAAGCTTTCTCTCTTATAATAAGAATAGCTAAAAGGAGCTTCTTTTCTTTAGGCTATAGATAATTAATATTCTTAAGGATAGCTTCTTATTAAGCTCTTATAAGCCTTATTCCTTACTTAATAATTAAAAACTTTAGTATAACTAGGCTTATAAATAGGGCGCTAAGATCTAGGATTATATTTTTCTTAGCCTTTACCTACGCCTTTTACTTCTACTCTAGGTCTCTATCTAGGGTTAAACTATTTAATATAGCGTTATTAATAAGTTAAATCTTCTTATCTTTTATATTATATATTATATTAATATCTTCTATTAGTAATACAGGCGTTATTAATATAGGTTTATAATTATTATAGGAGAAAGTAGTATCTATAGCTATAATAACTTCGACTCCTTTCTAATATACTAACTTATACTTCCTCCTAGGTACTTTCTTCTTTATTATTCTTTTCTTAGGTCTATAAATATAGTATTAATAATTAATATTATAGTTATTATATCCTATTATATACCCTATACTTATAATTACTTTATAGATCTTATTAAGCTTAGGGGTAACTTCGTTATAGATTATAGTCTCTAGGATTTTATTAAAAATTAGTCTAAACTCTTTAAAAATAGTAATAACTTCCTTATTTAGGTCTAACTATTACTTAACTTTATCTAATAGGTTATAAGATCCTTTAAAAGCTTATTAAATCGCTTTAATATACTAGTATATCCTTATACTCCCCGGCGTTATATCTAACTCTTCCTCGTTCTTAGTATTATTAACTTATTAATTATCTCCTATAAAGTCTAAGCTTATTACTATATTAGGTCTATTAGTAATAGCCTCTATTTCCCCTCCTCTATAGGAGATAAAAGAGTATATTAACGCTAAGAAGAAATAAAACGGTCTATCTTAGTAATAATTTCTAGGAACTAAGTAGTTAAGTCTCCTATATAAAATAATAATAGGATATTAATCTTAATATTCCTAGACTAAAGGACTCTAATAATCTAGTTCTATATATAATCTAGT
>JAVHLU010000445.1:0-59566 GCA_036785755.1 Colletotrichum ledebouriae
GCTAGCTATAGTAGAGGTTATATAGCTCCTCTACTATTTCTAGAGGTTTATTAGTATCCCTCTAATCCTATAAATAGTACTAGGTTTTATAGTATAGGATTATAAGCCTATTATAACTACTAAAACCTATATTAATAAGGAAATACCTTCTAGTTAGTATTATAAACCCTTAATTAAAGGCGAATATTACTAACTAGGTATTATAAATAGAGCCCTCTATACTAGTAAGTATATATAAGAAGCTACTATTAAATTATACTACTATAAATATATTTTAATCGACTATACCCTTATAACTTCGCTACTTCTTCTACTTATCTCCCTTAGGGATAAATATATATATAAGAGTACTATTAACTACTCTAATATACCTAGTAAAAGCCTTATACTTTAGGTCTTTTTTAATCTTATTAGAGACCTCTCTTTCCTCTACTAGCTTTATATATACTTAGTAAAAGCTTCTAAAATATAATAAGATCTCGTTAAATACTAAGGAGACTATTAACTAATTAATTTAAAAGAAGTATACTATTAGATATTATAAGCTACCTATTACTAGTATAAAGATAAAGATTATTACCTTCTATTTATAAAAGAGATACTATATCTCCCTTAGGGTAGTATTATTTTATAGCTATCTTATAAGAACCCTAAACTAATATTTACTTATATAAAATAGGGTAAAGAACTATCTATTTAAGCTTTTTAAAAAATAATAAGCAAACTCCCTTATAACCTCTAGCCCTCCTAGGTATATAACTTTCTTCTCTAACTAAGGAATACTTTAAATACTACTTAAAGCTATAACTATAGTAGTTATAATAACTATAGTTATTATAATTATAGTTTTATTAGCCTTATTAGCCTCGCTATTTTAGCTTATTATTAACTACTAAAGTTTCGCTATATTATATAATATACTTATAGGGTCCTTAAGAGCACCCCCTTTAAATTTATATAATAGTATAGTCTATAGTAGAAAATTCGTAGCTTTTAAGGGGTTAAATAGGGGTAGTATATACTAAGATTTATATAAATCGAGCATTCTACGGTCTAGAGTTAGTATAGAGGTTACTAGCAAAAAACACTACTTAAACGGGTATAATCCCTCGAAAAATGAATTTTTAAGTTATTTTTTGGGGCGCTGGACTATACTATGGACTGTACCGCGAGTTATCGATCACACCCTAAACATCCCTAGCTTTCTTGTTGTAACCTCCGTCATCAGCTCTCCTCCTCCCTCGGTACCGAGGCAGACACTACCCTCCCGTTCCGCGGCGCGGCCAGCCATCCTATTCGAGGTCTAACTCCTTTTCTCGCAACGAGCCCTACCTTGCCTTGCAGGCTTACGGCGGGGAGGGCCTAACCCGCCCATCTCCAGACTCCAGGTTTCCTATGCAAGAATGTGCGGCGGCCGTGTGCTTGTCCCAAGCCCCTTACCTCGCCCTCCCTCTTGGCGCTACGCATAATCGACACCTCCCAGTGCTTCGGGAGACCTTCGGTGTGCTGTGCATTACCTACATACCAAAGCACCGACGTGCTTCCTCGCAACCATCAGAAGACTGCTACCACTGCGAGTACGCTCCATACGCCCAGTCGAGACATCCGGGGGAGGCAATGACGCTATGCCGCCCGGTATCCTCCCAAAGCAAGGCCAAGAATAAGACCAAGACCTTGAATTGGCCGTTCTGAGGGAGTGTCATGCATCCGGAGGTGCAACAACACCGCCAGCAGAGCCAGCAGCAGGTGGTCGTGCAGCACACAGTTCGGCATGTCTTGGTTGTGCGTGCGAATGCTATGTCGGTCAGTTATACGTGTTGCCACGTCCTCCTGCCGTCCACGCCCCTCGCCGCCACAGTTTGTCAATTCTTATCCTCGACCGTAGAAATCCCAAAGGTTGTGCGGCAGGGAACAGGGTTCTCGTGCTGGGGCCCTGTTCTCGGTTTCTCGAGGAGTTTTGGTTTGCATCTACTTGGGCGTCGCTGCTCTGTCTTGCGACTTCTCAACTTTTGCGCGGCTCTATCACGGTACATCATACGGCCCGCTTCGCGGCTTTTGCTCGCTTGCCTGCACCAGCTTGCCTGCACCATCCTGCCATCACGATTGTGCCAAAATAACAAGAGCCAGGATCAGCCCCGTCCAGCGTCCACCCTCGGCTTCGAAGTGCAAATCATCACGATTCTCTTCTTTCCTGGTCTTGGGATGAGAGGGGGCAGAAAACGAAGTGGAGGGCCGGCCTCAACTATCATTCCTCGATAGAGTGTTGGAAAATCAAATACCAGAAATCCACAACTGGCCATTCACGTACTGCGGTACAGTCATCCAAATCCGTACGCCAATAGAATCCCGAAAACATCATCGATCACCTACGGCACACTAGATACGGGACTTACAGAAGGCCCAAGCTGTTGCATGTAATCGACATCTCCTTTGTTTGGTCCGTCCCCGCTCACGAGTCAAGTCGGCGGATCCGGCATCAGGCGGCCGCTCCGGCTCTACGGGATCCCGATCCTCAGGTCCATAGGCGGAGAGGCGACGGGGAGAAGAGACACTGATGGAAGAAAGAGAAGTTTTCGAGCTTCCAGCGTGTTGGCATTGCCACAGGGGAAAGGAAAAAAAGGGCATCGGCGTCCGCCGCCGTCGGGCAGCATCGGGAATAACGAGTTTTTTGTTGTTTTGTTTTTTTCCCCTCGTGCTGCTCGGTACCCTCCTGCACTGTCTTCCCAGTCATTGTTCAGAACAGGCGACTAAAAAAAAATCGACTTGACGATTCCAGGAACGGGTAATTGGACAATGGCTGCAAGAGTCAAGTCAAACAAGTCAGGCGCGTCAAGCCTACGCCCCCATCCTCGGCCGTATCCCTTTCTTGTGTGTCTGCTACCGCGTTGTTTCGAGGTGTGTAATCATTGTGATATCGCGGTCTTGTTATCTTCACTAATGTGGTCAACACGCACAACATGGATGCAGAGCACAGCAAATTTATTGGCATCTACGGGCATCCTGGGAAATGGACGTGTAAGCAGCATCAAGGAGAAAAAAAAAACACATTGGGCGTAAACTAACGACAAGACTCCTTCCCGAGCAGCAAAGTCTCCATCGGGGAAAAAATAAATCTGACACACGAATCGGCACTCAGCATGTCGTTTTCCCTGATTTACTTCAGTAACGAGGTCGGAGAAGGAGTCCGTTCCATGATGTTGTTCTGGATTCCTGTTGGGCCAATTTATTGATTCATCCATTGATGCAGTTTATTTCATCTAACTGGGTCAGGTCGGACGCGCGTTGGAAAGTATGAGAAAGTGATGAATGACCAAGAAAGTCTGGTCTGCCATGGTACATCCACTATTACCAGCAGCTCAAGAGTCGCAGAGCAACTACCTTACCTTACTTCAGTACCGTAGTACTATGATAAAGTAGATTCAAAGACTTTGACTGAGTTTGATACCTTGGCGCTGGTTTTGCTGTCAAGCCACCAGCCACGACGCACTTTTGGCTAGCACCGGCATCGGCATCGAGAGGCCAGCGTCGCCAAGCAGAAAGACAACCTCCTTGGTCCATGATCACATCATCGCCACGACTGTCACAGACATCACCAGTCTTTCTGCAGTGGCTTCACCAACGAGCGCCATCAAAGCGCACAGGTCAGGAGGGAAAAACACCTGCCACCTGCCAGCCACTGGGATGGGAAGGTCACAGTACGTATCGGAGGGGAGAGGGTGGCAGGGTGGAATCCCATCCCAGCCGAACAAAGTACTTAGGTACTTGGCCAGGCGCACCATTAGACACAAATCTCACACCCCTGGAAGAGACCAAGACCCAACACCCCCAGGCTCGAGATGCAGAACCTGGTACCCAGCAGCCTGTCGCGAGGATCGCGCAGCGCTGCCCTGTGGGAGACTCGCACAGAGCTGAGCCCAATTTGTACCCGCCGCCTGGCTGCATTGGGGTCCGTCTCCTGCCGCCCAAAACCTTTACGTCTTGGGACTTGGGGAGGTACGTATCGACCTCTCATCCGTACTTCTGCCTCAGGTATATTTGATGCTCTTTCACAGGGCGTGGTCTTTCCACGGTGCATGGTCTCGTCATCTCTCAGATCAATTTGCGCCTCGAGGAAGAGCGAGGAGGAGCAGGATGCCTGATCTGCCCGCCTGAAGCCCATATTTCGGACAGGTAGGTACCTTTGGATGAAGTACTGATTCTTCCATTGCGTGGCACGTCTCGCACTTGACATAGGAGCGTGCAGATGGATGGCATCGAAACGAAATAGACTGATTGAACTCGGCTTTTTTTGCACTGCTGTTCCGGGGCGAGGAAGAAAGATTACCAGGTCGTAGATGCATTGTTCACGCTGCCCTTTCATCTGTCTATCATTCATTACCTTGCTCGTAGTAGGCAGGTACTCACCTGTAATATGGTAGACACGCAGGAGTTGTCTCGCCTGCTGTTTGTTTGATAGCTTCATCCTCTGAATTCCTGTTGTCGCGCTTACCAGAGCAAGAGGGCGGGGGAAGAATTCCTAGCAGCATACCTACTTTACCTTATACCGTAATAACTACCAGGTAGGGACAGCATCAGCAATTCCATCATGTACAACCAGTTCAGCAGCGCCTGCCTCAATGAACGAAGTTGTAGTGCTCCTTCCCTTGGTTTTCACGTTGGATTGGATAAGCTCCTTCTCCTCTCGTCTTCCACTTGCCGTCCCTTACTGTCCTCGAACCCTCATCCTCACCTTGATACTCCTTCTTTTTTCCCCTGGAGGTCTTCGTGAGTTTTTGTTTCTCTCTATCTCACGCCTCCCTGCCCCTCATCCTCCTCACCTGCTTCCATCCAATGCCCCCCCTCCTCGCAGGGAAGCTGTCGTCGCGCGTCTCCACCCGAAGCCGCACACATAAGTCCACACATCAAGTCACCTTGGGTTGTCCAGCCCTCGTCGCTGACCCGATAGCCAGGCGAACCCAATATTACCTACCTCAACCCCAATTATTTGTTGCCTTTTTCCCTTTCCAAGTTTCAACCCTTCCCTCATCCGTCCGAGAGTAAGGTATTAAATTCGTCTTTCTCTCCCGGGAACGGCGCTAAGATCGAACCTCTCTCCCCTCGTCATAACCTTCGTTGGGTTTACCCCCTTCACCCCCTTCCACAACCAGTTCCAGTTCCTTAGCTTTGCCCTTCCCCCCCTTCCCCTTCCTTTGCTAGCAAGTGTCAGGTCTTTGCTTGATCTCACCTAACCTTGCCTAGCTATCCGGAGCCAAAGCCAAAGAGTCAGAGAGAGAGAAAGACACCTTTCTCTCCTCCCGTCCGCACGTCCGCGACCACATCCATAATACACCCACTCTCCATCATCCACACTATTTCTTTCAACGCGGTACGGATACTCATCCGTGGTACTTTTTTCCCACCTACGCCGCCAGCGCTATATCTCTTTAGCACTAACGGGGGAGAAATCGCACTATCCTACGCACGCGCACGCGCACGCGCACAACGCACGCTCACACTTTACCTGCCGCTTGCAACTAACACTACCTTACTCTACGGCTACAGCACGTACCGTGCAGACTTCTGTCGTGTCTAGCGTGCGTCTCCCGCTGCTGAAAAAGATACCTCGTCACCTCGAACTCGACCAGACGACTCGAGCAAAAGTCGGCAAAGAAAGAAGGAGCAACCCACCCTCCACCAAAAAAAAAAAAAACCACCACCAACACCACCAACACCACAACACCCACCTCAACCCACCATCAGCATCCAGGCCAAGGCCTCCACGCCCCTCTACCGCACCGGCACCAGCAGCCCACCACCCAGCTGCCTCAACCTCGCAGCCCAGCCTACCCACGCTACCCGAGGTGCCCTGCTGCGCTGCGCTGCGCTGTAGTGCCAATCACACAAGCTCCCGTCACTCTCTCGCACCTGGCTTCGATCCTCACGCACATCGTCGCGCATTCACCTCAACATCTCCGCCTGCATTGCGCCCTCGCTTCTGCGTCTTCTTCTTCTTCGTCCCCTCTGCTGCACCTGCATCTTGCTTCGTCCTGCATCCGCAACCCAGATCAGACAAGAGTCAGCCGCTTTCTCGGGGTTCCCATCTCTCATCGCCTCTAGGACGTACACATCCAGATTCCTCAAGTCAGGTCCCGGCCCAGACCAGGCCAAATCCAGACAGACGCCAACCCCAATCAAAGACAGGACACACCCTGTGCTATACGCAAAGAGGAACCCCTTGACGTCCCATCCTCTACGCTCTCCACTCAACCATCGCCCTCCCTACCTCCAGCCGGGAGCCGTCTACAGCGACTCCTCGACGAGTGTGTACTCGCGGCACTGTTCGCCGCCTTTGGGTCCCGCGTTCCATAAACCACACCCAGCCCGTGGGCCTTCACCCCTGCCCTATCTCCGATCCAGACGCTAGACCGCTCCCATTGAACTCAGGCGGAGAGGCCAGCCCATCTTTTGCCAGAGTTAGCGCACTATTTTAGTGCCGCTCTCCCCAGGCAATACCATCAACCTCCCCTCGATCAGGAAAGAGAAAGAGGGAAAAAAAAAGAGGCGTACTTTCCGTGATCTGGCAAAGACAGCGCTATCCTTGCCACTTTGAGAGATCCTCGCTCAGGGCCGTGGCTAGTCGACTTTGTTGTCATCACATCCCCATTTAACCATAAACCCGAGCCCTTGGGTGGTCCGCGCTATCTTGGCCGCCATCTTTATACACCATCGCCGCGCCGCCTCAAGTCTCACTTCACTCCGGTATCATTCGTCTATTACCGTCCTTCTATCACCCTTCTTTCCATTCTTCAAGTACAAGCCAACCGCCGCTACTTGAGAAACCGTCGCGCCTTGGATCAATTCACCTACCGCTTCTCAACCCGGAAACAAAAAAACAGACGGTCTTCCATCCCGAACCTGCGAACCTTTCGTTGGCTTGAGAACTAAGAACTCTCCGGCCATTCTTTGCGACCCAAGACGTTCCACTGAACTGTAGCATGTTCTTGGTCCCAACGCAACACCAGTTCGTTGACAACCAAGCTTCACTGCTCTCTTCAGGCTCGCCCCAGCTCGGAGGTTCTCGCCCAGAAGCCGCTGCCATCAGCTCGCTTCTCGCCTCCATCAGCAACTCTATGGAACGCAGTGCTACCGAGTACTCGCAGTCAGGTTTGCCTTCGCCTTACCCAAGCAACTGCGGCGACACCCGTTCTGAAGGTTCTACTGCAGATCACGCATCTGCTGCGCAATACGCGACCCAGCAGGAGGTTCGCCCCAGCAACTACTCTACCTCGGCCACTCCCACCTCCGAGTACAGTGTCTACCCGCCTTCTGCGCGGTCAGGATCCTTCCCTGAACACATTCAGCGATCATATCATCCAGCTAGCAACCACAACGGTAGCAGCGGAGGCATGGCGCAGCAAGCAAGCAGTCCGTCTTTGCCCCAGCAAGATGGCCGTCACCATCAGGTCCCTCTGGCCAAGTCTGACCATGATGTACCCATAGATCCGTCGATAGCGGCGCCGAGTCCTACCTACGCGTACGGACAGCACTCTCCCTACGGTCCCCCGCCAGGAGACATGTCGCACTCATACCAGCATCCCTACGCGCAAGCCCGTCCCGACTGGACCGGCTACGGTCAACACAGCGCCGGTCCCCTGACTCCCGCCAGTCATGTTTTCCCCCCGACACCGAGCTCCGCCCCTCCCCAGGGACGTCCCAATCAGGTAAGTTGATCAGCGGAGCGTGTTGAAGTTGAAATGTGCCAGCGCCGGAAACCAAAGTCGAGAGATGCCATGATATCTATGGTGACACCTTTTTTAAGACTTCTCTTGCTTGGCTTGGAGATTGCGAAAAATCGGATCGAGCGGTCCCATGTTTCGGAACACACCATTGATGCGCGATTTGGTACTGGCACGCGCGCTATGTTTGGGTCAATTCTGAGATTCAGTGTACTGACGTATCAGTTCGGACATCAGGTCTATTCTTTCGTTCCGATCCCCGGTGCCCAGCAGCACAAGCGACCCCGTCGAAGATACGAGGAAATCGAGCGCATGTACAAGTGTGGCTGGAACGGTTGTGAGAAGGCATATGGAACGCTGAACCACCTCAATGCGCATGTTACTATGCAGTCCCACGGACAGAAGAGAACTCCTGAGGGTACGTTTTGGAGCTTGTTATACGTGATGTGATGAATTCGGAGATAAGGGTGCGATCGTGCACTGAGACGCGCCAGGCCTTCGAGGCTTCTATCTGGCAGAATTTTTCAGACCGAATCGCACCTTTTTCTCACGATGCTACCCATCGCTTGCCACAGACTAACCTCCTGCTTCACAGAATTCAAGGAAATCCGCAAGGAGTGGAAGGCGCGCAAGAAGGAGGAGGAATCCCAGCGCAAGGCCGAGGAGGAACGCCAGCGTCAGGCTGCTGCGGCTGCGGCTGCGGCAGCTCAGAATGGTTCCGCAGACCCCCAGGCTGCTGCTGACGGTTCATCATCGGCATCCGCATACGGCACCAGTCGCCAGGTTCAGTTGCCACCCATCGGCTACCAACCGTCGCAGTACCCAGCCCCTCCATCAGCAGGAGCAGTGCCTCAGCAGCCTCTTCCCGAGTACAACAGCTCCCACATGTACTCGGCAAACTACCAGCCTCAGTCTCCCTACGGCCAGCCCAACCAGAGCATGTACAGCTCACGTTAGTTTGGAACAACGCATCCGACGAGCATGGGAAACTGACTGCATTGGCAGATAACGCCAGTCAGACAACCAGCCAATGAGGCAGGCTGATTTGCACGGGGCTGTCATCGGAAAGGACCCAACCGTAATGATAGAAGGGGGAAATGGCTTGTACATTATCGGGTTCCCTTTCACACGACGACGGCCGTTCTGCATCTGTCTATACTACGACTCCCTCTCCTTCGGTTATTAGACGTGCGGCAAAATTCTGGTTTATGAAGCGATATCCGCCCTTTGGCCTCGAAATGATCTCATTTCGATCGAGTACACGCACAGCATGGTTTTGATGCGTCACTTGCAACCTTTCCCATAGACCCAGCCACACCTGGGTTGCTTTCCTTTCATTCGCATCGCATTTATGCTGATGTCTTTGTTCTCGCTTTTTTCTACACATAAGATGATGCATTGGGCAATGGGTTTCATTTGGACTGGTGTGGTTTCTGCATTCACGAGGACGGTTCGGGGCGGTCATGATTTGAGGAAATGGTTGGAGGCTCGCATTGGTTGGCAGACATGGCCGAGTTCTGGGGAGGCTTTATCGATACCTGACCTGATCACAACGTCAAGACAATGGACGCAGCAACTTCGCTATGGCCAGACAAACGGGATAGGTGTGGTCAGGTAGCAATAGCATCTCCCGGGAGTCAGGGACGAATTCCAGTCATGACTCCATCGTTGGCAGAAGACGCCTTCTCCTTCTCAGTTTCGAACTCTAGATCCCCGGGAAGACTGCCCTCTCTTGGACGGCGAGAAACATGGGAAAACAGGGACTCTTTCTAGGTAGAGTGCGAAGGCAAAAGGCTGGCAAGGGTGGATCTTTGGGGTGACCGAGATACCTACATACATGGACGTTCAGGGCGTCGACAGATTGCGTTGTTTGGCAGTTGAGATTGATTTCGAGGTAGTTCCGGAAAAGGGAAATGCGAAAGACATTTTTGGCAACAAACAATATTAAAGGGTTACCAAGCTTTTTCTTTTGAGATGTGAGACCTGGCTTGGGACAGACTCGTGGTCATACGACAGACGGGAATGCAAAAACAAGGCGACCCGGACAGGTAGCGAGTCGAAGGAGCTAGAGCCGAGTCTTTCCCTACCTTGGACGAACACAGTGTGGAGTACATGGGGTTTGGTAGTTTTCGAAGTGAAGTAAGGCTGAGGCTGAAGCTGCTGAAGAATTGGCGGACCGGGGTGTTCGATGCTGCTGTTTGTTTGCCGGATGACGCAGGCTGGATGGTTGTTAGGGCGGGCATGGATGTGGATGATGGTGGTGGTGGTGGTGGTGGTGTTGTCCGCGGTGGTGACACCATTCCTTTACGAGTTTAGACCTGCGTGTGGTTCTTACGTGCATAAGAGACAGGGTTTCTCGCATCTTTTTCCTCCTTTTTTTTTTTTCTTGTCAAGTCCTTGATCCTCTCTTCCCCTCCCTCGTCCTAGCGCGTCGGCTCGGAAAGAAATGATCTTGTGTAACTGACGCTACGGGAGGCGGCATAGGCGTGGACAAGGGCATTCTTAATGGTGTTTGGTGGTCGTTTTTCCCCCCTTGGTTTCCTTCCTGATGGGTCGACTTATATAAGCGAGCGGTTAGTTGCAGAACTTGCAGTAGATTGAAAGTGTGGTTTCTCATTTGTAGGGTGTGATCGATAACTCGAGGTACGGTCCACGGTACGGTCCAGCGGCCAAAAAAAAAAACTCGAAAATTCGCTTTGCGAGAGACTATACCTATTTTAGTAGTACTTTTTACTAGCAACCTCCGTACTAACTCTAGACCGTAGAATACTTAATTTATGCAAATTTTAGCCCCTAAAAATAAGTACCCCTACCTACTTATTTATATATAACTATACTTTCTAGACCGTGGGCTATACTATTATATAAACTCGAAGGGGGTGCTCTAGAGGACCCTATAAGCGTATTATATAGTATAGCGAAACTTCAGCTGAAAATGTGTATATAGGCTAAAACTATTAGGGTTATATATAGCAAGTAGCCCGTGCGATGTACTGCTGGACCGTACCGTGGACCGTAGGTCGAGTTGTCGATCATACCCGTAGTTGATTGGAGCATGCATGGATGTATGCATGGATTTTTTTTTTCTTTTCTTTTGTTTCCCCACGGAAGAGAAGGCTTTTTTTTAAAAAAAAAAAAAAAAGGGAAAGGCAGAGGGTGGAAGAAGATTTTGGAAGGGAGGGTATATTTGCTCGAATAGATAGATTGCGTGAGGCGGTGTTATGGAAATACACTTCCTCTTGCCGCCCTTTTTCTTTCCCCCCGTTGGCGTAGAGAGAGTTTGGCGGTTATGTTGTGTGGTGGTGGTTGGTGTGATGATTTGACATTGGAAATGTTCTGGCGTTGGCGTGCTGCAGTGAAGGATGGACTTCGGTTTAGAGTTTTGAGAAAGAACGTTCCATTGAGACGTGCACGTGGTACAGTTTGGAGTTTGGGGTTTCTCAGCAAGGCATATCGATATCTAATTTTTTTTCCCCAATTGACGGGCGACGGGTGCGAGTGAGTCGGAAAAAGGTTGGAGAGTTGGTTTGTGGAGTGATGCACCACAATCACCTGGGTGTACCCTTTTGTCCAACAGTGACATCGGTGCGTTGGTACCATTCGAGAGCCTAAATCCCTAGTTTGAGCTGGTCGAAGGATTTTTGTGTAAGATTACGACGAACGAGTGCAGGTTACATGCAGTTTCTTTTTTTAATGTCCCCGCCAAGTTCTATTTCTGATGGGTAAGGTGTTACGCCGTATCGTTCGTGCAGCTGTGATGCAATTTGTCTGGGTGTACGTGTACGCTGTCCAGGTTTGCAGGTCTAGCGCGACCATGCCTGAAGCCTTTAGAATTTTCTAATTTTCCCCTCTTTCGCACGAAGGTGGGTTTGCTCGTCGTTGGGTTGGGTTTTTGATCGAGGGTTGCCGTGGTGTTGGGTGCCGGAGACGGGCCGGAGCAGAAGGGAGAAAAAAAAAGCGGGTGGTTGTGTCGCGTGCTCTGTGCTGAGGTAGGAGGTAGGTATCCCTCGGGGCGCGGGCGGGTTGTGTGGGTTGAAAGTATCGGGAGGAACGCCCTCGGCACCCAGCCGGTAGGGAGATCCCGGTGGGATAGGTCTGGCGCTGCCTCTTTTTTTTTTTTTTTTTTTTTTTTTTTTTGGTTGCGCATTGTCGCGAGTCGCTTCGTCTTAGAGATTAGATTCCCATGTTGTTGATGGGTTTAGCGTCGACTTTATTGGTGGACTTTAATTTTGTTTGGGTGCCGCTTCGGTGGACGACGGCAGGATACCTTAGTCACGTACCTTGAAGGGTTTTGCAGGTCTAGTTTTTGGCCCCCAAGGCAACGCTGGGGATTCGGGGGTCGTTGTCACGGTGCTACGCCGTTTGGGAACGGTGTTGTGGGTTGTGGTTGTTGGCTTTTGATTGAGGTTCCCGTTTAGTTCCCATAGCTAGCCAGTTGGGCAGGTTAGGTAGGTAGATAGGTTAGTTGACAACTGCTGGCCTGCTATCAGAGAGGATATTAGCCAGGTACCAGTTTGACAATTTGTTCACGTATGGCGTTCATCATCAGGATGTAAACAGAATCGCATCACAGCGTAGCTAGAGCGTAGCTAGAGCGTAGCGACTGTTGGTCGCAATCATGGAACTCAATCGTCGATGCCTAAGTTGCAATACATCTTGAAGGATCCACGACAACGTCGCGATGCTGAGCCTCGCTTATCGCTATCGCTATCATTGTTATCACTCCCTCTGCAAGCAATGTAAGCTCTTTCGGCGCCGAAGCTGCTTACCTAAACTTCCGCTGTCTCCACCACCACGACCTGAACGCGCAATCTCACCACACACTGCCTATGACGTAGTCTGCAGTCCAGCGACGTCAAACCTGGAACAGACAGACACACACAAACACGCGCACCAGGGCTTTGAGTGGTGCTCCTACCTGGTCTCTGTGCCTTTCCTTCCGGGAGTGTCTTACACAGAAACGAGGGAGGTCTGGAACGAAGGAAGGCGCTGGTCCTCTGGGGAAATTGCCGTCTTGTACTGCTGGGTAAGCTAAGGTTAACCGATGTGAGATGCGAGGGAAGGAGCCCCTCCTCCGGACAAGACGAGTAGACAGTAGTAGACGACGTAAGTGCCAGACTGCAATAAATCTTGGTTGTCTCCGCTGCAGGGTCACATTCCACGATCTTCTTTTCGCTCCTTCAACCTTGGGATTTTTCGCCCACGTCAATCGCTCGTTCCATTTCTCGTCCTTCAGTCGTCGCACACTTTCGTTCTCGATAACCATTCGTTCGCACCCCGCCGCTCTCGCGGGTTTTGCACCGCTACAACCATCTTACACCTACCTTGCCTCTTCAAATTTCTGCTGCCTAAGTCGCACTTCCTCCTACCTCAGTTTTTCTCGAGAAAAGAAAAAGAAAATTGCGTCCCTCAGCTTTGCAAGCCAAAGGCAGCAACCGCTTCCCTTCTTTTTCCCCTCCTCGCTCGTTCCGCCCTGGCGTCTGCGTCGTGCAGCCTCTTCTCAGTATTATTGCCGACTACAAGATTTTTCTACTAAACAGCACCTCGAACCGAAAAAATCCTCACCAGCATCACTCTGCAACATATTGCTACGAGACGAGTAATTTCCGACACTCTTAACCGGCAGCAATCCAGCATTTCGTCCCTTATCCTTTTGCCGCCTTTATTAAACCGCAATTGGACGCCCAACGTCTCCAAAAATGACTTCCGGCGTCTCCATCGACTCCAACGTCCGGCCCGCCCTCCTCAAAAAATCGGACCTGCCAAAGTCCGACTCCTCCGTCTCCACCACCGCGCCATCATGCAAATCCATCCGCATCACCGGCACCCATCCGCTCGGCAGCCTGCACGTCCACTCAGCCCTCGACTCGCCGCTGTCGCAGGAAGTCACCGCCATGAATCCCAACACTGGTCATGACAACGATGAACCGCCTCCTCTGGCGCCCATCGATAATGACAATGTCATGGAAATTCAGCACGACCAGCAGGACCAGCTGCCCTCTGCCCAGCATGAGCATTCCCTCGGCGGCGGCGACATTGTCCTTATGATGGATCTGCCCGCGCACTTCACCGTGGGCTACGACTCGGTCTCCTTCACGGCCCGCGAGTTCCTTGGCGTCAGAGATATCCCGCCAGGCCCTCACTTCTTCTGGGTCTCCGAGACGGAGGCCAGCACCACGCGCTGCGGCTTCTGGATCATCAGCTCGGCCACGGAGAAGATCCACGTCATGCAGTGGGACAAGTTCAACGAGGTCATTGGCGAACCCGCCAGCCAGGTCGAGGCTCGCTTCCAGAAGGATATTATCCGCGACATCTACCCCAAGCTGGCTCCCTACCAGTTCCGTGCCCTCAACGCCAACGTTAAGCCGGCCGTCTCGTCGCATTCGCCCAGCCCAGATCCCGAGTTCGCAAGGAGCACCAACATTTGGCAGCAGCTCACCAACTCCATCACCGCCAGCCTGCTCAGCAGGCTCACCTCGCGCCAGGCGGGCGATTGGGCGGTGCACACCTCCGACCGCGTCAAGGGCGCATTGATGCTCCCCGCCGAGGTGGAGCTTGAGAAGAGAATTCCCAGTGTCGTCGCGAGCACCGAGCTCAACTTTACCTTCAGCCAGGCTGCCAAAACTTACAATGTGGAAAGTATCGGCCCGGTGCGGACGGAGCAGGCAAACGATGCGACTGCCCATCTCTTGTCAGCTGGGGTCGGTGATGAAGACATTGTCGGCGAACTCCAGTTCTCTTTCCTTGTCGGCATGCACCTTGGCAACGAGGCTTGCATCCAGCAGTGGTGGCACATGTTGGTCTCCGTCGTTCTCAAGTCCTACACACTGCCCCTCAGGCACCCTGAGCTTGCGCGTTCGCTCCTGCAAACCATCACTGCCCAGCTCGTCTACAATGAGCGCTACCTCGATGGCTCCGTCCTCGACTACGGTCCGGCGTACGCCCGCGATCTGAGGATGGCTCTCATCATCTACAAGCGCCGTCTGAACGAGAAACTCCTCGCTCTGAACTCTCGCGCCACTCCCGAGCAAGCCGCCGTTGGCCAGGCCTTCTCAGATCTCGAAGCCTGGGTCTGGAAGTTTGGCTGGGACATCAGAAGCGACTACCTCCGCAAGGGCAAGACGATGCTTGAGGATGGCGAGGAGGTGGAGCTCGAGCTCGAGGACCTTGAGGCCGAGGATGAGCGCGGCGAGTTCGCGGCTGTGGTGGTTGAGCTAGATGAGAGCGGAAAGCAGAAGGATCTTGTCTCATGGGATTAGAGCTCCGGGGTCAGAAAGCGCTGGTTGGAAGCCAAGGAGAAGCGCCGTCAGCAGTCGCAGCCCCAGCCCCAGCCACAGGTTCAGCAGCAGCAACTTCCTCCCGTCTTTGACAACATGGAGCCCCTGCCGCCTATTGGTGTGCGGCCGCATCGGTTCTCATCTCGCAGGACGTCCATTATTGACACTCTGCGACCCAAGTCGAGGACATCATCGACCTTGGTGCATGTTGATTTTTGAGTGAGCACACACGCAGAACACGAAAGTTTAGGAGTCATAAGCATAGCACAAGGGGCGTTGGGCTGGGAGTTTGTGAGACTTTTTGTTTTTTTGTCCTTTGGCATTCTAGCATTGAATTGGTTCAGGCTTGGGAATCGCTTGGGGCGCGGGAGGGACGGATGCGCAAATGGCTTCTTGTAATACTGAGGGTGTTTGTTTTCTCCCTGTCTTGATTATAATACCTATGCACTTGCTTTGGGATTCTCTATGTGAATAACTGTGAATGTAATAGTGATAATAGTGATATGGGTCCTTTGTGCTGTTCTTGTCTCGGGTAAGTTAAGCTGGTGATGTATACTTCATGAGGCTTAAGTCTGGTGAACCTCGAAGTCCTTGCCGGTCTAAGCATTGGCATCTGGGGCGAGGCAAGGATCAGTCAAGAGCACTCAACCCCAGACTAAACCATATATAGGCTTGGAAAGAATGATGAAGCTTCAGGAGGAGACTGTGGTTTGAATGGGGCAACAGACCTTGATATGCCTATGGGGGTCGGTAGCACAGGGTTGTCGCATGTCCCTGATCTGCTCCTATAAAGTCGCTGCTCTGCTCGTTGAGATGCCACGTCTAGATGACAAGGTCTTCCATCTTCAGCTGGTTTGATACAGCTGAGTTCTTGGAAGTTCAAAATGCTGCGATGATCTATGCTTAGGTATGAGTCTAGCCCAACAAATGGGCGTGGGGATGGCTTCTTGCAAACTTGCTGGCTAAGGTATTCCTGGATGTAAGATCTTTGTCCCACAGGTGAGATACATAAACAGGTCCTCACCAGGGGGTTACACCTAGACTTACAAATTTGCTCCGCCTTCTTTTTCTTGTTTTGCAGTTCAAAGGCCTGGGATCGAGAAGCTCTATTTACCATTCTCAGAGAATGATTTGAATTCTGGCTCTCTTAAAGCCTAGCTGATTCTCTTGTTCACGGTTTATAGAATTATCCTTTGTCTCGCTCGTCCGCGCTGCGTACTTGGGTGAATATGATGAGAGCACCAAGGCAGAGAAGCATACACAGACTAAAATGTGACAGCCAGACCTAGGACAGGAAGACATGCTAAGGCGGCGTTGTTTTTTGGGTCTTTGAAACCTGCACTAGACACCCTCACTGTTGGCTTCGAGACATATCCTAGTTTCCCACCCCTTGGCACCGGGAAGGCTCTGTATAACACGCAAGAAGAAGCGTCACAAGAGGCATATGCCGCATGTGGATTCTTCTCGGCCTTAAAATCAGGAGCATTTACTTGCTTTAAGATGAAACCTACAAAGCTGCTCTATTCTGATTAGTATACCTTTAGTCTCTAACGGCTTAGACCACTCTGTTATGCTTTACACACTTTTGCTAATATATGTTATTGTCCTTGGCGTACTTTTCCTCCTGGTAACGGATAGTGCTAATCTTTTGGTATTGCTGGTGGTCGCTCTTGCGGAATATACAAGAAACCATGACGATGCTGGGATACGCGGGACGTGGCGGGTGTACTTGGATGCTTGCGGATGCTACGACTTCTGTGGCTATGAGAAAATCGCGGCGCGCTGTTTCCATTGGTTTGTGTTGATTCTCAGCAACTATCAACAGAAGGACGTAGCAATCATACTGTTTTTTTTTTCTTTATGGAAGACGGTGTTACTGATCCGCTGGATCTGCACTACCTGTTCGATCGTCACATCTTCCATTTGCGGTTGCCGTTGAAGTATCCTTTCTCAATACAATCCAAAGCCGCAAGCAGTATGTTTTTCCAATTGACGATGTTTACCGTCATGATTTTCTGTCCAAATCTACAAAAACACCAGAGGAAACACTGAAGAAACTAGCTTACTTGAGGTGTGGATTTTGGTGGATGGAAACGACTTTAGCGTTCTTCTGGACAATGTAGGGTGCTGAGTCGCGGCGTCAGTCGCTGTCCTTCAGCGGATCGTACCACTGCAGCTGCGGCAAGGCCCCGCACCGGCCCGAACCACTTTACGCGACCGACCAGACGCGTCTTCATCCGCAGCAATGCAAACGACACCATCGGCCGCTCGACATCGAACTTACTTCAGATCCATGAAATCAGCCTCAATGACATCATAGTCCTGAACACGAGATCTTGACGGACGCTGCGATGGCTGTCTTGAACTTCACTCTCAGTGAGGATGCCGTCACTGCACTCCGTGAGGTCCTCACCTGCCTGAACAAGTTCAGCGACGAAGTCTCCCTGGAGGCAAAGAAGGACCAGGTGTGTCGTCCCCGTCGCCATCGCCTGTGTGATGTGATCGAGTAGTGACACTGACTTCACTGACAGCTGCTCCTTTCTACTCTCAACTCATCAAAGTCGGCCTATGCCTGCTTCACTCTCACTGCCCCCCGCTTTTTCTCCCGGTACGAGTTCGAAGGCACAGCACAGTATCGCGAGAAGTTCTACTGCACACTTTACACCCGGGTATGTCTCGGGACTATCTGCGAGGGCAAAGTGCTCATTTATTCTAGGCTTTGATCAACATCTTCCGCAGTCGCGGTGGCGGTGATCCCACGAGAGACCGTGAGAGGGAAACTTCTATCGACAAATGTGATGTGGCGATTCAAGATGGCCCTGGAGTCAAGAGTCGCTTCATTGTCAAACTGTTCTTCCGGAACGGCAAGTTTTCCGCTCGTTATTAGCAGAACTTGAATCATTGCTTACAATTTGCAGGCATCACGTCCGAGCACAGATTGTCTTTCGAGGTCGCAGTGCCCATTCGCGCCACTTTCGACAGGAATGAAGCTGTCCACCACTGGAAGATTCCTTCGAGAACCCTGAGGCAGCTCATGGAGCACTTTGGATCTGGTATCGATTACCTGGAAGTCGTATCAGACGGAGAGCACGTTAACTTTGTTGGCACGGCGGAGAAAACGAGCGGAGACGGTATGTTTGTTGCATTGCGTTGGCTCTCTTGAGCTAGTGTGCTTGCTAAACTGCTACCAGAGGTCCTCAAGAAGCCGTTACACACGTCGATAGCCATCGAGGTAGAAGAGTTCGAAGACATCGAAGTCGAGGAGCAGCTCCGCATCGTCATCAGCGTCAAGGACTTTCGAGCCATCATTCAGCACGCCGGCGTCGCTGGCACGTCGCTTTCGGCCAAGTACTCTGCGCCTGCCCGCCCGATTCAGTTCGGGTACCAAGGTGACGGCATCAACTGCGAATTCCTCCTCATGACGGTCGGCGAGCGAGGTAATCCTGGACAAAAGACGAAGAAGGGAAGAGCTGGTAGCAAGGCGCCACAAAGACCACAGCAACAGCTAGAGGCCGCCGCTGGGTCTAGGACACAGAGCGCTGCACCACCTGAGCCACCAGAGCAACCTGCCGCACATACGATGCCGCCGCCGCCGCCGCCTGCGTCTGCTGTGAGAAGCGGCATGGCGAGGACGTCGTTATTTGATTTGCGGCCGTCTCAGAGACCGCCTCCGGCTACTATGCGTTCAGAGGGCTTATTCGTGGATGACGAGACGGCATGGGAGCCGGTGCGGGACGAAGATGAAGAAGCGGAGGAGGAAGCTAGGTTGGAGTGGGATCACAGCAACCAACCGGTAAGTCTACTATCCTGTTCTTTGAGAATGATTACTGAGCTTTTGTCCAGAACCAATCTGCGATGCGCCTTAGTAGGGCCGTCGCCGAAGAGAACGGCGAATTTGATCCCACCCCTGCCAGCAGTGAAGGCCTAGCCCCCACGCAACCACTATCTGATGTCAGACGTCTTGGGTTGTTCTACCGGGAGTAATTGAGAAAGTTGAAGAGTGGCTTGACACCGTACTGTCTCCTTATTTTGCATGTCACGCTGGCACATAAGGGATATTTGCTCAACTGGTGGTAATTGTTACCCAGCTAGTAGCGCAGCCTGCGCCGATACCTGTGATCTTAGAACCAGGTGGAATGAATCTCGACGATGCAATGATATTCCACCGTCCCTTGACATCATTGTTCTCGACCTGCGGACCGCAATTGCCGTGCTCTCCCCAACCCCATGCAAGAACATTGCCATCGTCTGTGAAAGCAACGACATGCTCGCTTCCAATAGCAATTTTGGACAGCTTGGGGAGATTTGGCGGCGGGAGCTGCCCGTGATCATCCCTACCCCAGGCAAGTAGTCCTGCATCCTTCTTGAGTACGTAGACGTTGCCCCAGCTTGCGCCTACGTCCTGCCACTCAGATACAGACTCCGGAGCTGAAGATTTGATGCCCCATTTGTCGGAGCCAAGGACGAGGAGTTTGCCTGAGTGGGGGTTGCCAAAGAGACAGGTGAAGTCCTTGCCGCAGACAGCTCTGGCGATCTTGAAGTCAACGCCATCTATCTTTCTGGGCGAGTAAACGACGGCCTCAGGGCTTCCGGCTTGCCCCTTGCGCACATTGCCCCAGCCGTAAGCTTCGCCGTTGCTTAGAACGACAACGACGTGACCCATGCACCCCGCGATGTCCACAACCTCGGTGCCAGCTGGTGGGAATTCCTTGAATAGCGTTGCCGAGGGTGAGCGCACGAGCAGCTCGCCAAGACCGAGTTCGCCCTTGAGTCCTGCCCCGAAGCTGTACACTTTGGTCGCCTTGCCCTCGCCGTCTCTCTGGACGATAATCGACGCCTCCCAGGTCGCAGCAACGAAGGACGTCGTGGCGTTATTCTCATTGTCATTTTTGCTCAGCTGAACCTTTTGGAAGACAGAATCCTGAGTCTTGGCCGTTGAGGTAAGACCGCAAGCCCCGCCTGTGGCATCGCCACTCCAGTATAGCTGTCCAGTCTCCGTCAGAAGTAGCGTGTGGTTTCCGCCGGCAGCGACCTTGACCACAGGAGATTCAGGCTCATCGGGGTAAAAGATGGCCTGCTTGGGAACGGATACGTCCTCCTTGTGACCGATGCCTAGCTGACCCGAGCCATTAGACCCAATAGTGAAGAGAACCGACATTGTGTGATTTTCGTTCCTGGTCGTGTCTTGGACCTAAGCTGCATCTACCTGAGCTCTCAGCTACAAGCTTTGGTGGGGGTTTGACAAATTACCGCTATAAGCGGCACTCGTCCCCCACCAGTTTCTTCGCATGCACTTAAACAGCTCAGAGGAGGGGCTCTTCGGCCAATCCTTCCCGCGGCTCCGCTGTCCCCGTCAGCAGCTCAAAAAGCGGAACGACGACCGCGAGCAACTTTTTCCCTTCCTGCATCCCACACCTGCAAAATAGCTTCAGCTCTCCGGTCGTGACCCAGCCCCGCGACCCAGCGAAAAGCTAAGAGGAGAAAATTTTTTCTTCCTCAGGATGTGAAGAGATTGCCTCGTGCAGACTTTGGCAGTCTCGACAACAAAACACAAGGACTTATCTGACCCAGCAGGAACCCGCGCGCACACCCGCCACAGCCATGGCATCTTCCTCTACTCCTGTTACGCCTCAGAGCATTCCCGCCGAGATGGAAAACTTCACGGTCGGCCTGATTGGCATGGGAGACATGGGGAAGATGTATGCGCAGAGGCTCTCTGCCGCTGGATGGAAGTGAGTAACATTCACAATCAACCAGCTGGGCCTCTGCGCTTTGCCATTCAAATGGTAAGCTACCTATACTCTTCGTTTTCGAGCACCTCTCTTCCTCCCCTGGTAATGATGACAAGAGCGCATTTGGCTAGAGTATCGCCCAAGCCCCCCTGGCAAGCCATTCTGGCCCCGGGATCGGTTGAGGGCTTTCCATGATGATACACCTAGCTACCTTAATTTTACTTTGTCTGAACCAACACCTCAAACCCTGCTTCGTCTGGCTCTTCTCCAGAAGCAACGAGCTAACATTGCTCTCAGGAATCAGAAGCTTCGCGCATGCCCTTTGCTATGCGAATCCGTCAGAGAAGGAGTAGGCAAAACAGACTGACGTCGTGAGCTCGGCAGGATAATGGCTTGCGACCAGGAGGACAAGTACGAGAGCTTGAAAGAAGAGTTCTCCGGAAACGTATGGGAGCAGCCTCTCTTCCCTGCCGGTTCAACTCGCGCTGAGTCAAGTCCTCTTTTGATAGAACAATATACAAATTTGCCGAAATGGCCACTACGTATCCCGCGCCAGCGACTACATCATCTACAGCGTTGAAGCTGCCGCCATTGACCGCGTGATCGCCCATTACGGTCCATGTATGCTCCTCCGTCCACTTCTCTCACTACTCTGCGGGGGGCTATCCTGACATCGTCGCACAGCAACGAAGCTCGGCGCCATAGTCGGCGGCCAGACGTCCTGCAAAGATCCCGAAATAACGGCCTTCGAGCGCCACCTCCCCTCCGACGTTGACATCGTCTCGTGCCACTCTCTCCACGGCCCCAACGTCGACCCGCGCAACCAGCCGCTCGTCATCATCGCCCACCGTGCATCCCAGGCCTCCGTTGCAAGGGTCGAGACCGTCCTCTCCGTCCTAGGTTCCAAGCACGTCTACCTGACCGCCCACGAGCATGACCGCATCACCGCCGACACCCAGGCCGTCACCCACGCCGCCTTCCTCTCCATGGGCAAGGCCTGGCACGCCAACACGCAGTTCCCCTGGGAGATGTCGCGCTACGTCGGCGGCGTCGAGAACGTCAAGATCAACATCATGCTGCGCATCTACTCGCAAAAGTGGCACGTCTACGCGGGCCTCGCGATCCTCAACCCGGAGGCGCGCAAGCAGATCTCGCAGTTCGCGAGGTCCGTCACGGACCTCTACAAGCTCATGCTCGAGGGCAACACGGGGGCCCTCCGCACGAGGGTGCTCGCCGCCAAGGAGAAGGTCTTCGGGCACGAAGGCAGCCCCAAGTGGGCGGACCGCCCGCTGCTGAACCCGGACCTGCTCGAAAAGTTCTCGCTGGGCAAGAAGGAGGACCTGACGGAGGCGCCGCGCGCCAACAACCACCTCGCCCTGCTGGCCATGGTGGACTGCTGGGCGGAGCTCGGCATCGTGCCGTACGACCACATGATTTGCTCGACGCCGCTGTTCAGGCTCTGGCTGGGCGTGGCGGAGCACCTCTTCCGCAGCAGGGACCTGTTGGACGACGCGCTGAGGACCGCCATCGAGGACCACACTTACCGGTCCGACGATTTGGAGTTCACGTTCGCGGCGAGGGGTTGGGCGGAGTGCGTCAGCCTGGGGCACTTTGAGACGTGGAAGAACCGGTTCGAGACGACGCAGCAGTTTTTCCAGCCGAGATTCAAGGACGCCGTTGCTGTGGGCAATGCCATGATGAAGGCCGTGTTGGAGAGCACGAAAGACTAAGGCGCGAAACCGCCTTGCTGGCGAAGACGGACGGTATGGGGGAGACGTAGCTTTACGAGACGTCCGGCGTGACGCTCCGCCGAACAGGATGCTGATGGATGTTATGACAATGCATTGTCCGAATTTGAACGTTACGCACTATCTTATTGTTCTTTTTCCTCAGTTTGGTATCTTGCCTTCTGGGGAGAAGCTTCGGACGCGGTCATGATGCGGAGTCTTGAGAGCAGGAGTGAAACTTGATCATCCACAGAATGCATAGTGCAACATCGAGCGAGATCATGATTTGAATGAGGTTTTTTTTACGATTAATGCTTCCTGTATCGCCTACCCAGTCTTGAATGTTCATCAACAGGGACGAAGGTGACAAGAGGGGAGAAAAAGGAAGCGATAACACACAAGCAACTATTTTACAGGTTCCGAAGACTCGTATATATATGTCTTCCGAGTATTAGTGATTGAATCAATGCACACGACCCTCCATAAGCAGTCAGGGTATTTCCCTCGATCCAACGCCGGTGCAACCAAAGCCGTATGAACACCACCGTTTCGCCAACCGTCAACTGCCATTCATGCGTAGAAAAGAACACCGTGTGTGCTCTCAAACATGTCTCCTCTATGCCCGGGGCTCGTTACTGATTCATTCCATCTGCGTACTCAAACCTGTGTCATCAGGTCTGGCGCATGCATTTCGACGCTCTCTTCCAAGACAGCGACTCCGTTCTGAACCTCCAACGGCTTGGCAGAGAACTTGCCCTCCTCCTTTTCATGCTCTTCCATGTCGGTTGCATCCTTGCCAAGACGGTCACCCGCAGCACAGGGCAGAGTCATTGATTTGGCCGTGCTATCCTCGAAAGACGTGTAGCCGTCTACCGACTCTCGACGTCCAGCCTGTGCGGCAAGATTCGGAGATCCAGGAGACCGAGGGAGGTTCGACTGCGGGATAGGGTACGGCGAAATCGGTCTAGGATCGCGAGGCGCTATCGATAGACCCATTCGCAAAACTATTTTGGCTAGGTGCGCGTCAACATCACCGTCATCGCTGATTGGCGTAGGCGGGCTGCTGTTGATAGCTTCGGGGTCCGAGGACGAAGAGACCGTCGATGGTGATCGGAGACCCATGTTTCCCAGTAGCCTGGAATCAACGACTGGCCGTTTGCCAAAGAGATGGAATCCGAATCCCGTAGCAGCTGTGGCCGGAATGTCGCCGGTAGCGACGCCGTCGAGGCTGATGTTTGACCTGTCGGCTCCGCCAGGACGGCAATAGGAGCAGATCTTGTACTGGCACTCCTTCTTGCGATCCGGGACCCAAGGCTTGGAGCTTTGGTCCAAGAACTCTCCCAGGTCGTGGGTGCTAGACTCCTTCACGGTCGCCGCAGTCTTGCGGATGGACTCTTTTCGGAGGACGTTGCCAAGCTACCATATGCACTGTCAGCTTCAGACCGCCGACCAGACCTCCGACAGCAGCTTACATGCTTACGTTGATTGAAGATAGTCAAAAGTTGGTCGCTGGTGTACGTCTTCGTAATCTTGTCTGCGGGCATCTCCTCGAGAAAGCTAGCGGCGTTCTCAGCTCGCTTCTCCGGTCCGCGGTGTCTGGGCTGAACGCCCTTGATGAGTTGCTTTCCAAAATCGTCGAAAGTAACCTTTTTCTCGTGAGTCAACCAGACAATTTCTGAAGTGGTGAGTTGTATCGATCTTACCTCCTTTCCGCAAGCAATGGAGTCGCGCAGAAGCTCCTCGCGATCCTGGGAACAGCAGTACAACCATCCAAGAGGTCCATGATTACCACAGCTGTCGCAACGAAGGTTAAAGCTGTAAACGCGTACCATTGTGATGTGAGTACAGGTCGCGTGGGTTCGCGCCTGGTGGGTTGACGGTCGTGTGGCCATACTGTTGCCGGGCGGCGGGATATAATATCGAGGAGATAGTCGGCGAAGAATGATGATGAGGGCGCCTAAGGGACGTCTAGGTCAGGCGATGGACTTGAATATTCTCTAGTAAACCTGATCGCGACAGAGATCAGATCACATGGAGGGTTTTGGAAGAGGTAGGAAGGAGTCAGAGTGAGAGATGGCCATGACGGGAAGGGACACCTCATTCACCAGCCCATTCACCTTTGCGGCAACTGCAACCACCCAGAGCTTTGGACCTGGATGGCGACAAATTCTGACGTCTTCACAGCCTACCGCCTTTGTCGCCTTACACGCATAGTTGCACTCTCTGTTGATGGTCACGCACCAATTCCCCTTCAAAGCCCAATTTGTCAGATCGAAATATAGGAATGGGGGAGATGGGAGGTGGAGACCACATAACAATCGCGCATATACAACTGGATTCCCTGATTGGTGTATGAGAACATTTGCCATCTCTGATCTTCTTGGTCCATTCTGCTTGCCTCAGAAATATCAGAGAACAGATTCAAGAATCTCTCGACCTGCTTCCAGGACGTCCAGGCTCTCAGAGTGCAGCATCATTCTTGGATTCTAAATGCTTGGTAAGTCAGCATCCAAGGATGGATTTTAAACCGTAACTGATAATGCGAGGCAGGCTGTTCCAAGTTTGGCTGCCATCAAAGAAATCAGAACCAATTTCGGAGACTCGATATATCTCAACAACCTCAACAAGCACCCAGTGTCGGAAGTCTCGCGGACGTAGGTACCGGGGCCTGGATCTGGTTAACTTATGCATTATTTTCTTTCTGACTGCTCTCGGCGGTAATGATCGCATCATGCGCCGTCAACTGCTAGCCTTGAGTCTAGGCACACGATGAATATTGGAAATAGCCTCATCTTGAGAATCTGTCGAGATGCGTGGACATTGTGTTAGCTGACACACGTTATGGACGTTTGTAAGGAACTTGGAGGTATATTTCCGTCAAAGGTATTGGCGTGTCAAACAAAGCTAACGCAGTTCTCATCCAAGGCTCTTTGTCCTTTGTCAACGTCTCGCAACTTTTTCTGAGCTTCAAATATCATAGACACGGCGGATCGAACCGATACACAACAAGCACACCAATTCAACGTCGAAAATCCTCTTCAGGCCACCGAGAAGACTGGCTTCTGCTATACTCCCCGAGACAGTGGCACCAGGATGCGGGCGGGACGCGAGAGGTTCAGATGACATTCGGACGATTCGGCAACCCCAAAGCATGAAGCTTGATCAATAAACCATTATTTTTCAGAGGGGCTTCTCAAGGGTTCAACCCAGCACGGACACGGGCGGCAGGATGAGCTGGCGTGCGTCTGTTCGCTGCCGCCCATTTTTTAGCCCTCCCCTCTCCCCAAGGTAGAGAGAGACAGACCTCGGGCCATTGGAGGACTGTGGCCAATCACAGCCGTTCTTTCTCACACCCCTGCAGCTCCGTCCAGCCCTGCTCCATCATGCAATATCCCGGTCAGCTAGCGCCAAAAGACGAATGAGCTTCTCTCAGCAGCGATCTCAGGTCCAGCAGGTCCAGGTCGGCACCACCCCGTCCCCCATCTCAGTCAATCAATCAATCAATCTCCCCTCCTGCCCGCCCCCTCCACCCATTTTGAGCCAGTCCAGCCCGGGCCTGTTTCTTGTTTCCTGTGTCGTACCTAGGCTTCCGATCCGCACACCCAGCATACTGCGAGGAAGGGGAGACACAGGGCCCCGATTGTGTCAACCTCCTCGACCATTACCTTACACATCAACACAACCCACCCGCCTTCTGCAGCAGCTGCCGCCCAACCTCCCCTCTGCGACGGCCAGACGTCCACAATCTGCCATCAAGAACAAAAAGTACGTTGCCCTAATTGTCGCGCAATCTTCGAGGCGTTCGTCGAGCTGCAATTGGGTTATCCGATCAGCACAGCTTCCGCCACGCAATTTACCGCCCACACCTTGTCGGTCGGCTGAGCGACGCGGTAAACAAACCATTGGCCCTGGGGCCTGGAAGCTGGAGCCGCAATTCAATTGACGAACACCCCCCCCGGGAAAATCCATCGCGAACACTCGCAAGAGGGCCCTCTCAGCTAATACTTTTCCTTCACCGCAGTTTGCTTTCCCCGCGTCTCCGGTTTCGATAGCGATACCCACCAAGGCGTAGCCCACCATGTCGGTCAAGTTCGAGAAGGAGACGAAGGAGACGCTGCAGAAGGGTGTCGACAAAGTCCAGGAGAAATTCGATAAAGTCCAGGAGAAGTTCGACAAAGTCCACGATGTCATCCACCCTGAGAAGCCTCTGCCCGGTACCAGCGGAAAGCACCCTATCTCCGAGGCTATCGGCACGGCCATCACCGGCGGCAAGAAGAATGCAGGCTCCAAGGGCTACCTCGCGGTTCGTCTTACACTCCCTCGATTCCACGATACCCACGCACAGGAAACGGGAGGACACTCATGATGGAAAGAAATGATGGACTGACGCAGTCTTTACAGGCCTACATCAAGCAGCTGGAAGAGAACCCGCTGCGCACCAAGATGCTCACGGCAGGTACTCTTGCTGGCGCCCAGGAGTTGATCGCATCCTTCCTCGCCAAGGACCGCAACAAGCATGGCAACTACTTCACCTCGCGTGTCCCGAAAATGGCGGCGTATGGCGCCATCGTCAGCGCGCCTCTCGGCCACTTCCTCATCTGGGCCCTCCAGAAGACCTTCGCTGGCCGCACCAGCTTGCGAGCCAAGGTCCTGCAAATCATCGTCAGCAATCTGATTGTACGTGGTCTGACTTTTTGACACCGCCGTTGCAGAGCTAATACGATTCCTATAGATTGCGCCCATCCAGAACTCCGTTTACTTGGTCGCAATGGCCTTGATTGCTGGTGCCAGGACCTATCACCAGGTTCGCGCCACGGTCAAGGTCGGTTTCTGGAAGGTCATGAAGGTCAGCTGGATCTCGTCTCCTCTGGCTCTGGCCTTCGCCCAGAAGTTCCTTCCTGACCAGCTCTGGGTTCCCTTCTTCAACTTGGTCGCCTTCGTCATTGGCACCTACATCAACACCATGACCAAGAAGAAGCGTCTCGCAGCTCTGCGCAAGAAGCACTTTGGCGACGGCCGCTCTCCCTCAATGGGTGGCCGCCCGGAGGACTACCCTCCTCCCCCTCACGGCGGCCCTCACCCTGGCCCCATGGGTGGCCCCAACCCCCCCTACTAAATGAGTATGCTATGGTGAGATGGCTGAGACGACGGCAAGATTACGCCCCCTGATGAGATCTGGTAACATCTAATACGAAAACGAATTCGGCCCTTGGGGCGGTTTTCTGGAGTTGAGGGGCGAGGGGCAGTGAGAAAGATAAGCGAGCGAGAGGCAAGCGGCTTGGTGTGCTGCAACCGACCGCCGAGTATCCTGTACAATTTGCTTGCTTCTTACGTTGAGTTACGTTATATGTCCTGTGTGTCGGTAGATAGGTTCAATGCGCTTGATTTCTGGTCTAACGTGTGGATATTGAGTCTTTTTCGTGCTGTGTATATATCGTAATGTTATGATTACTTGAAGGTGTATGGTCTGGCTTTGCAACTCGACCTCAAGGTCCGCACCTCATGCCCGGCGCCGGCGCCGGCGTTGTTCTAGCGTACGCCGTGTGCTATGGTAACTTTGGTCTGTCGCCGACTTCTGCCCTCCAGAAGCTCACCTCCTAGAGGAGAAATGGCCCAACGTCTCGAACGGGCGTGCCGTTGCTCCAGAGGGAGCCGGGACTCGGCCGAGGATGCGATATGCTATCGGCATGTCAATCGGCTGAGTGGGTATTGGTGATTCGCATTGTCCCCGCATGCGGCTTTCACTCCCCGGCCGGCTCATTTCCTGTGTCCACCATAAACCCGGGGCTCCAGTACTCCCATTCGGGACACTGCTTGTCAACCCACAACATCCCCTCACCCAGCAGATCCTCTACTGCTGTCTGCGCCCGCGCCTTAGGCCACTTCAAATTTACCATGAGCATGGAGATGCTCACATACCCCAGAACCTGAACAGCCTCCAAGACGGCACTCTGATCTGTGTTGAGCTCTTTGGGTATACTCCGGATATAGTCCTTGCTGCCGACCTTGATGACACTATAAGAGCTTCCCAGTGGCTTCAGCGTGCCCACCGCCCGCAGCACGTCATCTTCCGTCACCTCGTTCGCACCCTCCATCCGGCCTTGCATAATGCGCTCCCGTACCTCACGAACACCAATCAAACCGCCGTTCTCGTCTCGTGTAGCTCCGCACACCTCGACAACCTTCACAGCCAGCTCAAAGTAGAAGTCGTTGACCGACCGACCTAGCAGCTGCGCCCATATCGACGATGACCCGCCGCTGCTGCCTGAAGATGAAGAGGATGCTAGGGGGTCGACGCCAATGGCGGAGCACATGCGCGCAAACTGTGCGCGGAAGGAGGGATTCGAGCGAATATCTTTGGCGTGGGTCTGCGCGAACTGTTGGAGGAGGGATCGGAAGACGGAGAGCTGCGTTTCGAGGGCCTGCGCGTTGGTGCTCCGCAGGTTGGAGCCGTGGGATGCATACTGCGCCGAGGTCAGGCGGGACCGGTCGAAGGCCGCGATGCCGATGCCCTTTCGTGACATGTTTGCGGTCTTCTTTTGGTGTTCGGGAGGAGACGAGTGGCGCGGAGGGTCAGCTAGCTGTTTGGGGCCTATCTTTATCAGAGAGGGGTGGAGGTGGTTGATAGAGGGGCTGATATCTCGGTGGACGCCATGTCGGGGCTCGAGTCGTTGGCGCCGACGTCGAAGGCAGTTTCGTCCTCGGACCCGCTTCGTCTCAAATGATGACATAAGCCGACACTCTGGCTACTTGTCTTTTGCGATCACGTGAAAGCTATACCGGATCTTCTCCGGGTACGCTAGTCCTTCTCGGGGCTAGTCTCCGCAGGGCAACACGCACAAACAGCCCTCGCCTGAAATGCAAAATTTCCCATCTGAATACTAACGACAGCCAGCTCACGATTTTCGCTGCGAATTTCCTCACAGTCCCCCTCCATCCCGCAGCAACCATGTCGTCCACCCAGAGCGTCCAGTGCTTCGGCAAGAAGAAGACCGCCACTGCGGTCGCCCAGTGCAAGGTGCGAAGCGAACCTACCCTCCCGAGAGAAAAAAAAAAAAAAAAACTTTAGCGACCACGATACGGGGAACGAAAATTCGATATTGAGCATGGGAAGCTGACTGGCACTTATGTAGGCTGGCAAGGGCCTCGTCAAGGTCAACGGCAAGCCCCTCTCGCTTGTCCAGCCTGAGATCCTCCGCTTCAAGGTACGATTTAGCCCGCGCGAACCGGTCGATAAGAGTTGGAATTCGAGGTTGGGATTTGGACGTGGAGAGCAAGCGTTGGAGTGACGGAACTTGGTTGGGGAAAGTGCACACAGCGCCTTGCTCTTGACGTCCGGTTGCTTTGCCGCCGGAGGGAACTATTAGAGACCGAAATTCGCGAATATCGAAGTGGACAAACGAGACTAACCTGTCCCACCATAGGTCTACGAGCCCCTCCTCGTCCTCGGCCTTGACAAGTTCGCCAACATCGACATCCGCGTCCGCGTCACCGGTGGTGGTCACACTTCCCAGATCTACGCCATCCGCCAGGCCATCGCCAAGTCCGTTGTCGCCTACTACCAGAAGTTCGTCGACGAGCACTCCAAGAACATGCTCAAGCAGGCCCTCGTCCAGTTCGACCGTACCCTCCTCGTCGCCGACAACCGCCGTTGCGAGCCCAAGAAGTTCGGTGGTGCTGGTGCCCGCTCCAGATTCCAGAAGTCTTACCGTTAAGCGGTACGGCTTGTTATCTGGTCTGGTCTGGTCTCTTCTTGCCTCGCGGGTGGGAAATGGGAAATTTGGGGAAACGTGGGTTTTCCGGGTCCGGTCAGCTTTTTGGGTTTTTTTTCCCGTGAATAAAAAAAAAAAGAGATGTCCAACTGGCAGCTATTCTGTTATTTTTTAACACGGGAGGAGTCAAACGTGGATCAAAAGAAACCTTGGTGTGGCCCGTCCACGAAAAGGATTCGGGACTGCTCTTTCCGGGGAGAGGGCTCGACAAGGAGGCACGGCAAGGTCTTTCTGCCTGCGCCCTCTTCGTCGATGCACCGTTGCATGGCATGCCTTCGCGGTATCGCTGCTTGGCTGGTTTTGTAAAGGGTCAGGCAAGCAAATGAAACATTGAAACTTCATGACACGGCGTTTCTGGACTCGAGTTATGCGTGTGCAATGTTTCGGTTGAGCCGCCCTTTTCGGGCTGTAGCTGGGAAAACGAATGACGTTCAACGACTCGAGGCCCCTCAAAATTGCTCGATCTCCCTTACTTGCGACGTTCTGACCACCTGTTTGCCTCCCATAACTGTGCCACTATGTCGCCAACCCAAGTCACCACCGCCCATGAAAAAGGTGTCAAGTTTCTTTCGACGTCAGTCACTTGAGCCATATAACGCCGTGGACTTCCACGAAACAGTATCTTGCCCCTGATCTTTCCGCCTGATTCACTCAGTGCACAAGGTACTTACTTCCGGTCACGAAAATGCTTCTGCGTAAGGTTGCATCCCTTCGGGAGACTGATTCATAATGAAGGAGCAATCCATTGGCACAATGCTGCTTACCTGTTTTAAGCGTACCGCAGACCGCGTTTCCCGAAGCAAATTGTGCGTGGATCGTGCTTAGAAGCCTCAACCATACCCAACCTCACTATGTAACACTGAATTTTCCAAAGGCCCCACGTCATCTGCCTTGGATGTGTACGAGAGCATGCTGTTTTCGCCATGACGGTTTCCAGAGAACGCGGAAGAAAGCTGTGTGTCGTCGCGTCACTCCTACTCTCAAGGTGACACCAACGTATCGCGGGATTGAACGCCCGGCCGATGAGAGAGACCTCATCTACGGAATCTCAACAGAAGAGACCAGGTTGCAATCAACGCCGGGTGTATGACAGGGCCAAGCTGGAGAGCACTTTGGTAACGCAAAAGTCAATACTCGATCCGCCACGGCCACCTGGGCACAGAGAGCAAAAGAATATGATCAGTGAGACGCTTGAACTCTCGGCCTTGGCATTACTGAACATGTCGGATGACATATTAGTACCACGCTCTAACCAACTGAGCTAACCGACCGGATGAATATGTTCTCGTTGTTATTGTGTGAGCTCGCAGAAATGAGCCCTATGACACCCCACGAAGATGGAGTTGTGGAGGGTCCGTCGAGAATGGGAATCGCGGGTCCACGAAGAGACCACATCCTTTATGCTCGAGCAGCCAAACAAGCTGAAGCCTTTTCAAGCAGCCTAATTTCTGAGTCATGATTGAATAAGGAAGACGCATACATCATCAATACTCTCTTGCAAGGAATCGTGAAGACCGATGCAAGCCAATTATTGCCAGCTTCGACAGACTTGGTGTATTCCAGCTTACAGAAAGTGCTGAAAAGGCTGCCAAAGATGTTACGTTTCAGTTGATAACCTTACATGGCAGTTATATTTAGTAGAGTTTACGGATGTCTTTGTGCCATGGGTGTTTGCTATGAGTTGCTTTAGTAAGTGGTAGGCTTGCAAAAGCGCAGGGGTCGATGACGATGATGGTAGTGACGGCTTGAGAAATGGTAGTGACAAAAAGGAGGGGCGCATGAAAGTCTACGCAGATCATCGAACTAAACTGTATCAAACTGCAATGCGGGATGCGGTACCTATTGAACCTCTCCATTCGGCATGAACCTCGGCATAATACATAACTACTCTCACGCGAGACGAAATCCCATATCGGCAGTCAACCCTGAGTACGGAGGATAAAGCTTCGTCCCCTTGACCGCCATCAGCGCCGCCGTCGGACCCTTGATCTCGCCATAGATACTGATGAAAACGGACTCCTCGGCATCTTCGTAGTCATTCCCTCGCCAAGTTTCACCTTCGCCGCCGTGTCCCCTCACCCAGACCTGGAAGGACTTCAGCAGCTTCTTGATCCTCATAGTGGTCGAGTCTGTGGCTGGATCCCGGCGCAGTGGGTATTCCACGAGTGGGATGCCATCGAACCAATTGCTTCTCTGTTGAGACGGCAAGTTTAGGGAAAACCCACCGGGTCGGAGGTTGCATCGTGTCCGCTGGATCCATTTCAGAACATGTCGCCCTGAGAAGGGCGTCAAACCTAGGACTGTAAGGCTGGTCAGGTGCTTGAACTCCTCCAGCATACGCAGCGTGAATCCAGCATCCTCGCCCGGTTGACGGACAAAAGAGAGCGTCTTGAGCTTCGGCACGTACAAAGCGATCTCTTGAATTTGTTGGTAGTCCAGTGCGAAGGCCGTGTGGAGCCTCAGGTCGCGGAGGCAACGCATGGCACACACGGCTTCCACGACGTTCCACTGGCGCTCCTTGCGCAGCTCTTGCTGGAGCGAGTATTCCTCGGGGTGAGTCAGCAGGCGCGCCTCCGGCCACTCGCCTATGAACAAGTACTTGAGACGCTGGGTCTTAAGAGCGCGGTAGAAGTCCATATAATCTTTGGTTCCGTAGACGTGGAGCCGGTCGAGTCTGAGGTGCGGGAGAGCGTGTGTGACCGCGGGTATGAGGAACGGCATGCGGAAGATGTGGAGGCTTTTGAGATTTTTGCAGGCCTTTAGCCAGTCCACGATGGTTCCTAGGTGCGTATCTGCCCATGTCTGGAACCTTTCTAGACAGTTTGATACTGCGTTGTAGTTGTGCTTCAAGGTAAGCGACATTAGGTTTGTCAGAGGAGTTAGTAGGTGAAGCTGAACGGGGAGTTGGAAGAAGAACTGCAGCTCGAGCTCACGGAGCTCGGTTTGCTTGGCCAGAGCCTGAAAGACGGGTGACTGGACCCTCTCCAGGGCACACTTGAACGAGTGTAGGTGGCCTTCCTTGAGATGAGACAAGAAGGAAGCCATGCTTTCCGTGTGTCGCGGGCTGGCCTCGACGAAAGCCAGGTTTTTCAACTTTGGGAGACGCTCGTTCACTGCGTCAGCAGCTCCTTCGTCAAGGCCATTGATGAAGTCCAAAGTCAAACTCTCCAACTGGTGACACGAGAAGACGATGGGAACCAGCTCGCCCCACGTTTCTGCCGTGAGCTCCTTGAGCATCACGCGCAGGTTCTGGGATTGGGAGAACCGCACCAGACCTTCTACCAGGCGTGAGGCGAGATTCTGGGGACGCCAGTTGATTGGTGGAGGGAGTGTTCGATCAGACGGGTCTGCTCCGGAAAGGTAGAAATGGTTCATTTTTGTCAAGCCAGGATCGTTGTCCCGCGCCAACCTGTCGGCAAAGAAATGCAACTGCGACCAGTTGAGAAGGGATAGTACGGACATTAAGTTGTGGGTGTCAAGACGGCGGATGTACGACAGATACGGGTGCGACGTCAGAGGTCGAGCTGCGGGCCTGTGGATGTTGAAAGGTATGGAAAAGATCAAGGTCTCCCACGGTTCCCTCGCGGCGGGTGTGGCCCAGCTTGTGCATGGCGAGAACTGTTGGCTGCCGCTTGTCAGCTAATGAAGTAAAAGGAGACACATTGAGGACGTTTCCGAGCACGAAAAGGAGTCTCATACCTGTAAAGTTGTCGCAACGCCAGCGTTGCAAGTTCTTTATTGAGGAGTGCGCAGCTGGCCAGGGTCTTGTGGTACCCGAGGAGAGCAAAGTGGCTGAAGATGTTCTCCCAGATGTCTATGTTGAAGGAGACTGTGGTCAACATGGCTCCAAATAGGCCGAGGGTGTTCAGATGCATCAATCGATGAGCAGGGTTCTTGAAGAGTATGAGTCGGTGGTACAAAGCCTTAAGATCTTCTACTTCCATGTGAGAAGATAGAATGTTGAGCAATCTCCTTAAATAGTAGAGCTAAGTGTGTTAATTGTCCGTGATGAAGTGCTCGATGCGAACATGGCTGGTGAAGCTCGTTCAAAAAGCTCAGTGAATCATGCTGCGTGATCCCTCTGTTGTCTCTTGAAGTTCCAAACGATCTACGCAAGTCATAGTCACGATACGCTACATAAGCCGTGAATAAGTGAGTGCTTTGGGTACGAGAACGAGAAACAGTGTGGTCAATAGACAGGCATGACTGGACCGTCCGTGGACAAATCTTCTTACACCCTCGGAAAACAGAAAACCAACCGCACCCGGTCTTTCCGACATCACCATTTGAGCCGTCGTTACTACAAGTGGTTGGTTATGGTATTTGTACCCAGTCAAAAGAGACGAACGTTACGAAGGAAACCATTCTGTCAATCGTAGCCATTACTGGCATCCAAGCTCAGAGGTTTGGACATGACATGCTTTAGACTTTATGGAGACTGTTGGTGTGACGATATATCTGCATGAGATACACTCACTTGTGAACACGTCTCGCAGATGGTTGAGTAAATGAGAAGATCGTAATAGGTTATTGACTAAACTTGACCGATACGCCCGTAACGATGTGGAGAGAATATCGCACTTCCAATAAAAATCTTGAGCTACTCTCATCAACGACCAACGAAAACACCACTGCCTCATGTCCAAAACAACCTCTCTACAAAGCATCCAAATCAATGAACCTCTGCCCAGCCCTCTTGCAGATCTCAAACTTGCCTTCGACCTCCCTCAACCTCTCGAAAGCCTCCATCAACTCCTTGTTCACGATCCTCAACTTCTCCGGGACTTCCTCGCTGCATATGACATCCTCCCCCGGAAGCGCAGCCGGCATCGCATCTCTGGTCCTGGCGTTGGAGGTCTTCGCGGCGCGTCTGTACAACGGGCCCGAGAGCCTGCGCCCGTCGTCGCGCTCTTCGACGTGCTTCTCGATGCGGTCCGTCGTGGCCTTGACGCTTTTGACCAGGCCCCGGATGCGCGATATCTCGGACTCGATCTCGGAGACTTGGACCGTCTGCTGGGGTTGGAGGTAGGACTGGCCCATTGCTTGGCTGAGGGGCACGTCGGGGTTGGGCCAGCTTACGCGGGTGGCCTTCGTGTTTGTGAAGGGGCGGGTTTGGAGAGGAGTGGTGCTTGTGATGATGGCGCCGGAGAGGCTCTTGTTTGCGAAGACTCTGAAGCGCTGCATTTTGTCTTGTGAAGTTGATGTTTTTGTGTCTTGGGTGGTGTGGTGGTAAAGTGTGTAGACAATGTCTTTTGTAGCCGTGCTTGCTGTGCGTGTAGTTGGTGGTAACAGTGCAAAGAGAAAATATGAAGATCGAATGTAAAAAAAGAAAAAAAAAAAGAAAACGGATTTCCTCTCCTTGTAAAGGAAAGAAGAATGTTTGAAATGACAGTTCGGAGATACCTTGTTGTGCTATGTGCAGAAACGATTCAACATACCATGGACGGACCAAACGTCAATAAAAGTCTAACAACGAGAGCCCTTGGATCTACCCACGAAAGTCGCTTGAAACTTGCTTGAAAGTCGCTTGAAAGTGGTATATTGTGAGAACGTTTATCAATAGTCAATACGCTGGTAGAACCATCCAGTGCCTAACCCAGAGAAAAACCTCATATCCATCACTAGAGGATGAACTTATCTCTGCGCTTCCTCCGCTTCTTGCTTCTTCAGATCCGAGTATCGTACAAATAGCGAGTCCAGGAAATGCGTGTGGCGAATTCCATTAGGTCTCGCCTTCGCAAAAGTATCGATCGCCTCCTGCACCCCGAGTCCGCAACGGTCAACCAGGTAGCATACGATAAAATACCCCGTGCGATTGAAGCCGTAGTGGCAGTGGACTCCAATCACTTGGGTCTCACCGTCGACATCCTTCCAGTCCTCCTCCTCGGCCCTCTTCTCTTGCTGCTTTCTCAGCTTGTCTACGAGGGCCACGAATGTAGCAACCTCAGCATCTGTTGGTGGAATCTTGGACACTGTGGCGAATTTGTGGTAGCGCACGCCGCCCTTCTCCATGCTCCTAGGATCGTAGACCGGCTGGTCGTGGCTGATGTCAACCACGTCTTTGATGATGTTTCCCCAATTTTTCACAAACTCTGCAGGGCAGTGTACGTCATCTGCCTCTCGCAACGTTTTCATTGCTCTGAAGACGGCGGGCTTGCCCTTGGGCCCGATGGGGTGAGAAACCGGGACGACGTTCTTCCACTTGGCGAGGTTCTTCACATCCCACTTGCCCTCGCGAGACAGGTACTGCAGTTGCCATCCCAGTGAGAAGCGACCCGTGACATGAGCAGTGAGGAAGTCTGAGATTCTCCCCGCCAGAATTCTTGCCGTGGAGGGCATATAGAGGAGGGCATGGTTGGCTGGTCTCGGCATGATGATTGATTTGACAATCTTGGTAGGATGCCGAGGCTGAGGCGGGAGATTTGTGGGTGACGACTCTTCGGGTGTAGAGGGATCCTCGTGGGTTATTTCAGCGTACTCGTTCAGTCGTCTGTCGCGCTGGAAGTCCTCATCTCGAATGTCGTCTATGCTTTCGGGCATGTGATCCCCATGGTTTTTCGAGGCGTTGACCGGCACTGCAGAGTCAACAAGTGCTTCGCCATCCTCTGACCCTGTCTCCGGTGAAAGAGGCGCCTTTCCGGAAAGGTACTCCTCGATCTTGTTGACTTCGCCTGGAGGAGTCAGAGTATCCCCCTCTCCCCCGACGAGGAAGACAGGCACATCAACACCAGCCCAGACATCTTTTCCAGGCACTCCACCCTTTGCAATGCCTTTCTCGAAGGTCGGCAGTGAGCCCCAAGCCATCCGACGCCAGACTGGCGTCCTGCTTTGGTTGTTGAAGCGGTCTTGCAACTTGCGCAGCTCAAGATCCGCTTCAGGACCGACGAAGCGGCTAACACTGGCACTCTGCGGTCCTCCCCATCGGTCATACGCCCTCCACAGGTTGAACAGCCAACCAGGGATCCACAGCAGTTTCCGGAATAACGCCGTCTTATCCTCCGTTGGAGGACCGGCCGGTGGACAAATGGCAACCAAGCCATTAATGTGCTTCCACAAGTCCGTCTTGTGTGACGTGTTGCGGCTTGTCAGTTGAGCACACAAAGCAGCGCCCATGCTATGGCCAATGAGAACAACTTTGCGATCAGGCTCCTTTTGGCGGTATTCGTCGATGATGACCTCTAACAGCTCAGCCAGAGCTTCCGTAGAATAGGCATCCCAAGCGGTTTGGCAGAATTCGGACCGCCCGCATCCGGGCATGTCAATGGCCAGGCATGATGATATATGAACCAGGCTCGTCAGCAGTGGGTGAAATTGCGCCACCGAACCACCTAAACCGTGGATAAACACGAGCAGTGGAATAGGCGGCTTGGGTAGCTGGTCTGCCTGCTGATGTCGTTTGTAGAACGTACGAACGCCGGCATAAGTATAGCGGTCCGTCTTATACGTGCGAATCTCCGAGTTCTGTTTTAGCAGAGTCGGATCCGTGGTCTCAGGGTCGTGGGGATTGGCGAACCACCAGCCGCCGGCGGACTGCTGTTGGTCTCCCATGTCGACGGTTGACCGGAGGTATGTGGAATGCGCGGCGAGATCCAGACGCGTCCACTTAAGGCGGGGATTGGCGAATGCAACGAAAATAACAATGAAAGTAGCCTGTCTGATAAGGACCAGAGACTGTGAAATAAAGCGCGGGTATCTCTGGAAGTAGTGCGCTGCAAGGAAAAAAAGATAGTCTTGTGCGTCGAATCGGACAGGTTATGTAAAGCGACGATCTCCCGACAGTGCGTGATTGGGGAAGAGATATGTGTAAACAAGAAAGTGAGTGTGGACAAGATAGATTAAGATAACGACGAGATCTGGTCACACGGAATGTGACTCAAACTTGGGAAGCCGCTTGAAAGTCAGGGCCCCAGTTCCAGCTCCGTCTCTTGCGGTTTCTCTCTGCCGCACCTGCTGTGTGCTACTGGGCGCAAGGCCCACAAGCACCGCAGGGGAGAAAGCAAGAGCGGCTCTCTTTTATGAGGGCAGCAGCGGGGGATGATCTGAGGATATCGACTGAGACGAGGCAGGCCAGAACGTGGGCGGGAAAGGCCGCTCCTGCGGTAGGACTGCCGTTCTAGAAAACTTCTGAGAACTGGGGAAGGGGAGATCCCGTAAAGAAACTGCGTCTCGGAGAGCGAGCGAGCCTCACAGAAGAGAACTGGGACTGGACTGGACTGGAGCGGACCGGACCACAGCGGCGGGCACTTTGGTGGAGAGAATGCACCAAACTTTTGCCTTTTGGGCAATTTATGTCATTGTCCATTCCCAGCCAACAGTTCGTCATGTCTCCTCCACCTGGGCCCGGGAAAACGCTGTCATTGGTTTCCTTGTCATGGGACTTTCTGGCCAATTGGAACAGCTCTGCGAATCAGGGCCTGCGCAGGTACCTGCAAGGCTGATTACGTACTTTTTGAGGTGGACGATGGAGTCTCGGTACATGAGAGTTACGTAAATATAGCAGTTTTAGGTACGAGAGGATCTTCTATTGAGCCTTTGGGATGACTCTCCGCAGACTTTTCGTGTCCCAAGATTTTCGAGCTACGGTTGTGTGGTAGAACAGACGAGTATTGGTCCACGTGAGGAAACATGAAATCTTTCGTCGTAGAATCCCTGTCTGTTGCGGACAGAGAACATTAGTCCATGATGATGGCAGATGTCGAAGCCCGGAAGACCGGATCTCGATGCTTGCCCACAACCACCTTGAAGATCATCGTAAGAACGCCGTGTTGGCCTCTTCGTTCCCACCACGTGTATATATCGCCAGGCAATCCGCCTCGGAAGCCATGACTCGAACTAGCCACGTCCCCGTTGAGAGCACGTCATGCAGCGCCCTTACCCTCAACCCATCCGATGGGAATCAAGGCAGCCGCAACATCGTCAACGCCCCGCTCCGTAGCAAGTAGGTTGAATTGCGATGCCGCGTTTCCAGTGTCGAGTATGTCGACGCGAACTCCGATCGAGCTGAGGTACTTTCTCGTCGCCGGTGCGAGCGGGACAAGCTTGGGGCCGATCCCGAGAATCAAAAGATCTAAAGAAACCCACGTTAGCTGCTTTATCTTTTGCACTGCCGAACCCCGTGGTAGGAGGGAGACATACCCGGTCGTGGCCAGAGAAGCTCCAACACGCCGAAAGCCTCCGCGGGCAGCTCGAACTGGCCCTTCGCGTTAATCAGCTTCATTGACACGTTCGCTTCCCACGGTCGCCACTCGAATGCCTCGCCGCCGACGAGAAGGGCGCCGTTGCCATCCATGATCTTGACGCCGCTGTTTAGGGAGAAGCCGTCCGACATGCAGACGTCAATGGAGGTCGAAGGTGTCGGGGTGTTGCCAAGGACGTCCAGCTGTCCAAAATCGGTGCCCCCTGCGTATTCGTTCGTATCATCCTTCTTTGATCTGGAGCTGATCGTGTGAAATTGACTCCGTACGCATGCATGTTGTGCAGCCGCTGCAGCAGGTCGTAAAGATGTTGTCGGGCGTCGGGGGACTGATCGGGGGAATGATCGAGCTGTTCGCTGGGCACGCGCAATTGCGCGAAGTAGCTGGGTACTCGTCGATGCATTCCTCATCTCATGCAGAACTGCTGGCGCTTGGGTAGAGAGTAGACGTCGGCCGAGGCAAGGTGTGGTTTGTAATTCGGAATTATGCCGAGACTCGAGGGAGAGTTGATTGTGGACAATTTTTCTTCGTAGAGCGCCTTTGCATCTTGAACGTCATGATTACTAGGTTGAGCCGTAGGTACGCGCCTGATACGAAATGGCGGAAAACCCACAACAGGGCAACCAACACAGTACTCTAGCACTTGGGAGGACAAAGCCGTTGAGCACCGTGGAGCGCGGGTGCCAAAAGTTCAATTCGCTGTCATAATTCCGATGCTGGGGTTTTTTCTTAACCAGTTTTTGGCGCCTAGAACGAACACTGCGGGGTCGTCACCAAGAGCAACGAAAAGACGTAAAATCCCACATAACCAACAAAAAAGTAGAAGGGCTCGATTCCCGTTTTCATTCAGATATCGAGGCCTAAAAGTGCCCTAACGCACAGCAGCAGACGAACCGTCATCAATCCGCCTGTGGCCGACGATTCTTGTGTGTATCATGCAGTTCCTTTTGCCCTTAATGAACACCTAAGCAATGAACCAACCCCTAAATTTCCCATTCCGGCCAGCTTTGGTTTTTGTCGTTGACGCAAGAAGAGACGTATTGGCAGTTTATTTCTTCTTCTCGGACTGGCTCTGCTCCTTGAGAACCTTCTTGACGATCTTCTGCTCCTCGATCAGGAAGGCACGAACGATGCGGTCACGAACGCAGTTGCCGCATCTCGAGCCACCGTAGGCGCGCTGGACGGTCTTCTGGGGCTTGGAGATCTGGGAGTACTCGCGGGGGCGGAGGGCGGGAACCTAGTTGGGTGTTGTTAGCAACCATCGTGGAAGCGTCGTGCCGTCCGTGATTCGAGATCGGGGGAGGTGTCTGGAAGCGCTGGTAGGGTTTGATCCTCCTTATTTCTTGGGCAGCTACACCGTCCTAGTTGCCTTTCGAAGCAATCGTCCATCCTCGCAGGTCGTCCCGTAGTGCCATGAGCTCCCAGGCAGTCTCAAATCTCGTGTCGGCAGCGGTGTTTGGATCGAACTTACGCCAGGCAGCTTGACGCCGCAGTCACCGCACTTGGGGGCAGTGCCACGCTTCTTGATGTGAAGGATGCGAAGCTCGCCACCGGGGGTCTTGACGATACGAGTCCGGTTGGACCTGGTGTTGTAGCTGCAAATTTCCCAAAGTCAGTCTACATGCCTGCCAGAGCGTGCGGCGTGCACGCGAAAAAAGGCGGACAACAGGTCGGCTCTCGATAAATTCGATCGCGACGTGCTGATTCTGGTGGCGATAACTCACCCGTTACGGCGGCGGTAGGTAACACGGGCTCCGGCCATTGTGACTGATTGATGGTGCTGCGGACGTTAGTTGAGCAGAATCGTGAATCGCAAGCTAGGTAGAAATTTTGTCGAAATTTCAGGTTGTGTGGGTGAGTTGACCAAAATGCCCAACCCCGCCCTTATTGGCCGCCTAAGCGGTGCATCAGCCACGGTGGCTGCACAGCCTAGAAAGCCCCGACACAGCCGGTCTCACGTGCTCTGGCTCACAGTGGATGCTTTCCCTCTCGTCTCATGGGTTCATATGATATGAAGCCCTTTCTTTCTCACAGTCAGTGAAGTTGTGAAGGCATCGCCATAATCTTCCTGGACAATCTCGAAGTGCACTTTTATTTTCATATGAATACTTTAAGGAGACTTTCGCTCTATCATTTCCAGAAGTCTTAACCAGAATATTCGCCCTCAAAATGATCGAACGCCAGATGAATGATGCCCACCTTTCCTCAAGCAAACCACCAACGCCAGTATCCCCCAAACGTGATCTTATGACGACGAGTCTAAGGTCATCCAATCGGGATGATCCGTTGCGCGCCAGGCCTTGATGCCGTTGGGCTCCTCCTTTCTCCGCTGAGTTGCGTGGTTCATGATCTTGCTCGTCTCCTCGCTCTTCCGTAGTTCTTGGAAGTCCTGCACCTCTTTCTTAGCTCTAGCGACTGACTCCATAAACGCATTGAACTTGGCTTGAGCTGAAGCAAACTATCAGTAAGTGAAAATGCGCAAGGTCGGGAGTACATACGAGATGGTTGCTGCGCAGACAAAGGTTCCATCATACGCGGGATCGTCGTTCGTAGACCCCTAAGCTGCGAGACAAGTTAGCCGGAGAGCCAGCTGCTGCTGCAGAAACCAACCAACCAACCTGGATGTGTAGAAGCTTGAGATGATTTAACGCTTGCTCGAGCTGTTGCTCATCCCATGCATCATTGCCGGGAGCGCCATTTCCTGAGTCATCACTTGGGCGATTCTGTGCCATGATGCATTTGTTGTTCTCCGATAAAACACAATCGGGGTCGAAAGTATTAGATGATGCCGATTCGCTTACGGCTGCCTAAAGGAGCAGAGTCAAGTAGACAAACCGGATCGAGAGAGAGGGTCGAGTCCTCCGGTCCGAGTATCGGCTCGGAATTGATATTGGCCTGCCTAGGTGGTCGCAGAGACCCAGAGCAGCGGTCGTCGTCACAGCTCGTCGAGATGGCAGATACGGCTCGGAGGTGTTTGCTCGGTGCCGATTTCGAAGGCACTCTTTCATGCAAGTTGCTACTTCTGGGTCTATTGGCTGGTGTGTGGATTTTTCCGATAGCCCCCAAGCACAATGCCAGTCAGAGTAGGGGCCAGAATGGACTCCAAGCAATGAGACTCGCCGACTACACTGTATTGTCCCAGTCGAATGCCAGCCAGGGAAGTCCAGTGGTGGTCGGCGCAGGACAGCCTAGAAGCCCCCACCGCTTCCCGTCCCAGGCTCCAAGAGGTACTTCAGGAAATGTCACGTGAGTCGCGGAATGCAAGAAACTTCGGGTTGGGTGTTTTGTTCCAGACAGGCGAATATCAAAGGTGGCAGGAGAGAACAAAATAAAAGCGGATCAGCCACTAAAACGTTGAGATTATTTCCGACACTTCATCTATCAGGCCACTCAAAGACAACTTGCTGCAGCGTGGCCGCAGTACGCATCTTCGGTCTAAACTGTCAGTTGTCACACGAGGAGGGAAATAAGGCACCATTACCGCAGTAACTCGAGGATTGTAGGTAACGAAGTGCGCTGCCGCGCCAAGCTGACTGGGCTTGCAGCCAGACCCTTGAAGCCGACCCTCGCTACCGGAAGGCGGATTAACTGCGAACCTAGTTCAGACCGTGCGGATTGGAATTCTCTGACTCCAACCTCTCCGTGTCTCCCGCCGCCTGTCACGAAACAGCTACCATTTGTGGAAAGCTACATTTTCACCAATAAACCAACAAATACCCGCTGCGCGCCCTGCCGCTTCGCTTCCATATCCTCGTTAACATCTTCTGACGCGTCCATTACTTTGCGGATTCGTCACCCAATACCCTTTTCCCCCACTTTCCCTTCACAACCGCCAAGCTGGACTCCTCCGCAGTCATGTCGAATGCGCCTCCGCCGGCGCTTTTACCACCGCCCGAAGGTATATTTCGGACCTTTGAAGACCTCCTGTCGTCCGTTCAGCGCGTAGCTAAGGACCAGGGCTACGGCGTGGTCAAGCTGCGTGCCTCCAACTACCGCGACGGCAAACCCACCCGCTACGACTTGGTTTGCGACCGAGGCGGCGTCAAGTACAGCAGCACCGCGAAGAAGCGCAACCCCTCAACGCGCAAGGTCGATTGCCCATGGCGTGCGAAGGCCGTCTGCGAGGTCCAGCTGGGGAACCAGTGGCGTTTTGCAGTCCAGGAGGGCAGCCACAACCACGAACCTCGCGTCGCGACCGCCCCTCCCGGCCAGGAGAACACTCCTCTCGCCCAGTCGATCCGCTCCTTCACGAACAAGATTGACCGTCTCAACCACGATATGGCCCAGGGATTCTTGCGCATCGAACAGGCCTTGGATAACATGAACAAGCGCCTGGAGAACCTGGAGAACCGCGCTGGAGGGTATGAGCCCCGCTTCCAGAACATGGAGTCGCGACTACAAGGCGTGGAGGCTCGCAACAGCATGGAGCTTCCCATGGACGATGTCGACGCTCGGCTTTTGTCCTCCACGGTCATGTAGGATAACGGCCAAGTCGACATGCCAGGTGTGCACGGCGAGTTTCCGTGCGCTAACGATGAGTTCGACCTGCCTTAACACATCCGAGCTGATCGACTTCGGCCACTACCATCAAGCTTTACGCGCCATACTGAACAAAACGGGAAGAAGATGAGCAGACGAAGCCAGGGCAAGTGAGGGTCTCATGGAGAGATTTCGGGCATGGAGAAAGACGGGGCTGGGCAGGCAGGCATGCTATACTACCAAGGCGTTGCAGGGCGCTTCAGGCGTTTGGGACTCATTTATCTTTGCCGTTTCCCTCTCGGTGTCGTAGGCTGATTTCAGTTGCCATACGCCCTGGAATTGTTCCTTTTGAAGTCATGTTGCTATATGAAAAGGTGCGCTGCATCGTGGGAGGCGGCTTATTGTGATTCAACAGGACATGCGATGGACATTGAGATTCATTACAATAAGCAAGGCCCGGATGGGCGCAACATACCAGGTAGAGCGCAATATTAGCATCACCAGTACAGATCAAGATTCCCTCTTTCACTGTTGCTTGTGTCCTTGCCCAGCGTGCTGTCAGCTACTGAACAGAGGGAAGAGTCCAGCCAGGCAGCTGCGCCGGATGCCGAGCGAGCATGACGTAACGGGAGACAGCTTCGATATTGTTATTGCCTACCTATTCTCAAACTTTACCGCTGCAACAATCCCTTCGCGCTTTCCCCTTCGGCTAATTTGGACATACAAAATCCTGTGTTCCTTTGCACTCTCCCTTTCAATACCGACAAGTCGTCAGGACTTACACGCTTCGGCATCGGAGAGAGGTCCGCGGCACAGTATCAACTGAAGCCCCAATATCCAACTTCGCACGTCCGCGACGCGCACACTGTGACGGCTTCCCACACACACCCCCGACGTCGGCTTCCTTTCTGGTAAGGTCGGGTAGCAAACAACGTTCCCAAAAACAGATAATGCATGGCCGGGTAGGGAACGCCACGCGCGAGATTAGCTGGCAATTGATCGCTCGGAAGTCCATCCGCCCCGGCGCTCCCTGGTCATGCATCTCGAGGCTCCAGAACCAGCCTTCCTTTCGGACTCTGCAAAACGTACGCGATCCTACTGAAGTAGACCAGTCGTCAGGGGCTAGTATCATCGCTTGACCGGAGTGTGCTCAATTACCAGGGAGGCCATGCATACGCCGTGCGTTCGTCCGAAGATTCTTGTCACCTGAGAAGCTGATTTCTCCGGTCTTCTTTTTGAGATTATCACGCCAGTACGTGCGACCCGAGAAGTCTCGATCGCTGCCACATCGCATGGCAACGCAGCCTATCACAATCCCCACGGACCTTAGTCGCCTCGAAACACTGCGCCGATGATACTCAGTCGTATGGATGCCTGCATGAATCCTACCCTGCCAAGATTATTTCGGTCGGCCGCGCTTGATCAAAAGTGGGCGATACTTGCCAATCAGATACGACAAGTGTGTCTCGAAGTACAGGCCAGCCTGGCGATGTTTGCATGCCTGCCGCCATTGTCTTCACTCAGACCACCTGCTCGCTCCTCGGTAAAAACCCTTCCATGCTGTCGGTAACCAGTGAAAGCGACACATATCAAACCTCGCCCTGGCTCTTTCATCACCGGGCGCTCCAGCATGAGGGTGAGCAGCTCGGACCCGATCCCGGCGACAAATCGCACCAATGAAGTCTTGACATTCCCAGTTTGCGCGCAGGGCTCAACCGCTTTATGGAATCGTCAAGGCACAAGGAGCTCACATACCTAATGTGCGTTTGCTCCCTTTTCTCTGAGACCTGCATTGTTGTCCTTGTCCAGGGTGCGCAACTGGATTGGCCGCAGGCCTCGGATTCTATCGATTGAAAGGCATATCCGCCGAGGCAGCGGCGAGGGCCGGGGCCGGCTTGTCGCATGGGGGCTGATGGGAAATAACCCAAGCTTGCTTTGAGTTGCTGAAGCACGACAGACCCTAGGATACTGACCAATCTATTGCAGAGAAGCCTCCTGCAAGTCCCAAAGAAGGCATTGCTTTTGTTCAGTCGGTATGCGTCACAATCCCAGAGGAGGGCCCGCTTACGAGAGACCATGCGTCGTGAATGTCATTATCCGACGACCAAATCAGTCAAACCACCAATCGATCACCCCGGGCCAACATCACCGAAACCCAACAATCCTCACCACCTCATTCTCGGGCGCTTAGACGATCAATCCGCCTCGGAAAATGATCCCAGTTCGCCCTTTGGCGTCACGCGCGAACCGTGACGAAGATTTCGACCTCCGTCACGTACCTCGAATTGATCAAAGCGGTTGATGGTTGGCTCCTACCTTGGTAAGCAAACCGTGTTGTCTCTTTTCCCCTCCCCCACTGATCCTCCCAGCTGCACTCTGAAGGTAGGACAGCCTAAACCATGAATCTCGCACTAACCCTTCTCACCTCGCGGCGAACGTTGTTGGCAAACCGGCAAACGGCCCCCAAGAGAAGACAGCAAGGTTCCGTTGGTTAGGATACCACGGTCAGGCCCCATGCGGCACCGCAAACCTGGGCGGTCACGGAATTGGCTTTGTGTGCCGGTCCTCGTCTAAACATCCAATAGCGTCAAGTCTTTCCCAAAATGCATCACGTCAGGTTCCATGGTGCAGCTGGATAGGAGAAGAAGCCCAATCCGCGATATGTCACCGTACGAGCAAGGGGCAGAAGCGGCCAGAGAGCCAACGCCAAGGCTTGTTGCCGACTCCATGAGGCTGAAAGCGGAAAAAGGCGAATCAGAGCACATCTCTGGCGAAGAACATCAGAATGACACCTGCAGGATGGCCGTCCTTCAAGATCGGCGTGCACCTCGAATCGTACCACTCGTCTTTGTCCTCTATTCACCTGTGGCGAACAGCAAGGGCTCGGAAGAAATGGACTATCTGCTTTTTGCTATCGTTACCGTATCTCTTCTCCCTCGACACTTTGCCCACCTTCGTCAACTCATCGCCTTCAGGCAAAACGTGACCAGATATGCAAGCACCTGGCAGGCACCACAGCCACTCTGCATTAATGACCAACCGTTAGCGTAGACGATGCCAAACATATAACTTGCGAGGACGATCACTCAACGGACGAGCACCTTCCGACAATGCGGTTCCATTCAATGTGTTCATACAATGCTTCCCGGCTGTCGTTTGTTGCTATGATTAGACTGACCCGGCCTACCAGCCCTCTTTCTCAAGCCCCATGCTACAAAATGCACGCTCTTAAACTCCGAACATGCCGATTGCCCAGACAAAAAAACTAGACGATTCACAACAAGACCCTCAGGCCTTCAAGAGGTGAGCGTAATCCTGTCCCTCGGCCCAGCTGCTGGGGTCCTCAATCATGGCCGCAGGCGATTGACGTATGTTCATGGCGCCCAGACGCTTCACGTCCATCTTCTCCCGCAGCTCGTCGGTGATGGCATCGACGTCGACGCTGAGGTAGTCGCGCAGGAACTTGCCGACCTCGGTGTTCTCGATGTTGCCGCGGATCTTCTGCGCGTCCTCCCCGCCGGTGCTGTAGACGTTGACGTCCAAAGCCGTGTGGCCGTGCGTGCTCCATCCGATGTGGGCGCGGAGGCTGATCATGGCCGCGAAGGTCTGCACAGACACGCCGGGGTTGTCGACGAGGGCGTCGAGCTCCTCCGCGTGGGCGTCCCGGATGCCCAGTCCGGGGACCACCAGCTTCTCGTTGACCCACTTCTTGAGGTCGTTCTTGCTCTTGGACTTGTTGCTCGCGACGTGCTGGATGAACTTCTTGGAGAGGAGCTCGGCGGAAGCAGTGGCCTTGGCGAGCTGGCGGGGGTACCAGTTGTAAATGGGCAAGTGTCCGGGTTCCTCTGTGATTTGTGTCAGCACCGTCTTTTCGGAAAAAGGGAGTTTCAGCATAGCTTACGCAGAGCAGTCGCAAGACCGCCGGTTTCGTGGTCACTGGTGGCCACCAGAAGAGACTGGGTCTTGCTGTTCTTGACGAAGTCGGACACGTGCTTGAAAGTCTTGTCATACTCGAGAACCTCGTGGACCTGCGCGGCGGGGTCGTTGATGTGGCCGGCGTGGTCGATCCTGCTGCCCTCGATCATCAGGAAGAAGCCTTTGTCGCTGTTCTCGGTCGCCTTCTCCAGCGCGCGCAGAGCCGTGGTCGCCATCTCGCTTAAGCTGGGGTAGACGTCGCTCATGTTGCGGCGGTCGAGCTCGAAGGGGATGTCGCCCGGCGCAAACAGGCCGAGTTGCGGGAGATCGACCTTCTCGCCCAGTTTCAGCGCGTCGAAGGCCTTACGGTCGCCGGCGTAGTTCCAGCCGAACTCCTTCTCCGCCTTGGCCACGACGTCCTCGCCGTCGAGTCTGCAGCTGCCTTCGGTCCCGTTGGGAAGGAAATGGCAGCGTCCGCCGCCCAGCATGATGTCGACCACTCTGCCCAGCGGGCCGGCTCCGACTTCCTGCAGGGCGATGTCGTCGTTCATGGCGCGGGTAAGAACGTGGCTCGCGAAGCACGCGGGGGTCGCGTCGGTGATGTCCGTGGTTACGACCAGACCCGTCATGAAGCCCGCCCGCTTGGCCGCCTCGAGCACGGTACCGCAGGGCTCATAGTCGGGGAGTACCGAGATGGCGCCGTTGTAGCTCTTCTTTCCGCACGAGAAGGCGGTGGCGCCGGCGGCGCTGTCGGTGACGAGCGAGTTTGAGGACCGGGTGCGGCTCGAGCCCCAGAAGTGCCTGTCCAGCGTCAGGACGTCGCCCTCGGGCAGGCCCTCGACGTGCTGTCGGAAGCTGCGCGTCAGCGACAGCGAGGCCGGGCCCATGCCGTCCGAGACCATGAAGATGAGGTTGCGCTTGGCCGGGTGGCGGTACTGACCGCCCGTCTGGCTGCGGTGCTGGGACCATACTGCCAGGACGATGACGGCGGCGGTCGCGAAGAGGGCCCAGATGAAGAGGATTATCTCGCGCAGGCGGGAGGGGCCGGGGGGTTGGGGGTCGGCGTCGTCCGAGGCGTCGTCCCGGTTCCGTTGCTCTTCGCCGCGGCGGTTGTCGTCGTCATTGTCATTGAGGAGGGGCGACCGTTCGGAGGACTTTTTGGTTATAAGCGGTTTGTTAGCCATTGCCCTTGTGTGCGTTCTCTCGTGTAATTTTTTTTTTTTTCTACGATGCTTCTTCCCGGGAAGAAGGTTTCTGTGGTGGAAGTTTGTTTTGGTTGCTAGTCAAGTCATGGGGCGGGAAATTTAGAAAGGGAATCTGGGTTTACCATTTTGTCAAACGTTGGCCAAGTCTTGCCGCTTGTGTGACAAGCTGCTTCAGTTCTTGTCGCAGGATTCTTGGGAAGGGGGGAGACGGGCAGGGCGAGGCGAGGTTTTGAAGGTTTCCAGGTTGGCCGCTGACTCTTATCAATCTGGATGGGAAAGACGGGATCCAATCATGACCGGGGGCTGGTAATGAGACAGCCCTGGACGCGCGACCGCGGCACCCTTGGGGAAGCTCCAGGCCTACCTATTTTGGTAACAGGTCACGGACGCACCCTGCTGCAGGGCGATAGCCAGAGATAACCTCACCTGGAAATTCTATTCAGTCCAACCAACCAAACATGTGCTGTGACATCACAGACCCTTTCGTCCCATGTGCTCTACCAGACGTTTTTCTTTCACTTCATTTTACTTTCGGCGGGCATACTGGATGAGCCGGGACGAGCCTTTTTTTTTTTTCCGTCTTTTTCCCCACCTCTTCTCTGGACAGGCCTCCCAGTCATTCATTTCTCACATAAGGGCCGTTTTCCAGGGGGATTAGGATGTTCGGGTCGGTGAATCATCCGTGAGAGGAACATGTCACCTGCGCCAGTCGTTGGATCAGGTGGTATCTGCGGGGAAAGCTACTGGCTTGGAGGCACTGTAGATCTGCCATGCCAGGGAAACTGAATCCGGTATGGTCTGGATTGGTTGGGCATGGGCATCTGTGGTTGGGTGAGGGAAGTGGGTATTGACGGGATTTGGGTCGCCGTTTGGATGTGGTTTGTTCAGAGACATGTGGTTTTGTTCTGCGTACGTGTACGTACGTGTCTTTGAACGGGGTGAAACGTCGCGGCGGATTTCTAATGGTCCATCATGTTTGTCTCTTGTTCCGGGACAGATGAGGTGTGATTCACCCACTTCCCGGTGTGCTACCGTCTCGTCGCCAGACACGAGCTTGAAGTTATCTGCCATTATGAGGCTCCAAATCATCCATCCTGCAAGAATTTCAAATGCGCACAAGAGGCAGAGCTTAGTTAATGTGAAGAGTGTGAGCCAGACGGTCCCTGCTCATGATACTGGGATGAGTCTTATTACACTAGTCTCCGGCAAAAGTGATTACCAGTCAGGTTCCCGGAAGGTCAGTGGTAGTTTCCGGACGGCCTCTGCTGAGTATATGTATCTACGTCCTTCTCATGTCCACATGTTTTCATAAACCTCTCCTTCTCTTTGACACATCATGCCGTCTCATCTTCGAAGAACTCCATCGACTTAATCAAGCCCCTGCTTGGGCGGCCAGCGCCGTGGGCGACAATCCGTTTACCATGTCTCGCAGGACCGAACAACATCCACTTAATACACGAGAGCGATTCTTGCCAGCGGGACTGCTTTCATCTGCCTGCTGCCTGACGAATCCTTCAGCTTTGGCAACCGCGTGTAACAGATTGCCATCTTGGATGTGTAGACTGTAGGTAGCCACGATGCTGCAGGTGAGAAAGGCTCTAGATGAAGGGACAATAGACAATGAGTATCGATACTGGGGGCTCTCGCTCGGACGTTTCATCTCTGTACTTTACATCATCGCTTCCAGTCTTGCAGCATAATTCGAAGGCCTCTTTATCCATGCTCTTAGCTGTTGTGAAAACTGCTGAATTGCTGAATTAGCCATAATTTGAATGACACATTCACGACGTCGCGACCTAATGCCTTGAATTTGGACTATTCAACAACTCGAAAGATTTATGAGCTGATGATGAGAATAAGTCTTCGTGTCCACGCCCGGAGGACTAGTGCCTTGTCCATCAAACGTCGTCCCAATAAGAGCTGCCATGAAGAAACAATCGTTCTGAAAGACCCTCTGGAGAGAATCATGACATTATTTTCTTAGCCTCGGAGGCCGGACGGAGTTTTTGGATCCTGGTTACTCAAACGTGGCCCTGGGCTACAAGTCGTCGCACGCCACCTGGGCAGATTTCCTGCCCTGGGACTCAGGTGCTACTGAAGCTCACTTGCCCACTTGCGACTCTACATGACGGCTGCCATGTTCTCTTGGGAACTCGGTACTCTCAACGGCGACTAGGAAAGTTTCCCTGCCGTAGAGGTACGAATTGGCTAAGACTGAGTCGTGGAGCGCCACGGATGAGAACCTGCAGCACGCCACATTGCAGGACGGACCACAAATGACACATTGCGTGGGTCGAGATCCCTCTACGCCACCAATCACAACTGCATTCCCTCACCAAAACCCGCAATGGCAGACTTGAATCCGTTCGCTAGGGTTTCAAACCCACACAACTGAGGCTATGCAACGTGTCTTTTGTAAGAGCTTCTTATTGTCCGACCCCGGAGCTCCGACCAACAACGTCCCATCAGCTCACATTGAGCTCATCCCCGATGGCACAATTGGCTAGCGCGTCAGACTGTTAATCTGGAGGTTGGTGGTTCGAGCCCACCTCGGGGAGATATAGTGGTTAAAATCCACTTGGGGATGATTACTTTTTGGTTTGGATGATGTGACTTTTGCCTCCCCAGGCGGCGTGGATAGTTCTTCTGATTCTTCTCGTTCCCCCATTCAAACTAGCCGGTATTCGTCGTCTCAGTTGATAGTCCATAGCCAAGTTCGTCCTCACGTCGTCTAGGTGGGTTTATGTTAATCCGTGCTCATGTTTCGGTCATTTGCGCCGAGTTCTTCGCATAAATGGATGCCGGCTTCGGACGAATTAAGTTTTTTGTTTCCCGGAAGGTCGGCCCCACTGCAGCTCCGGTCCGTCGCCGGGGAGATCAGAGGACCGGAAGGGGCCGTGTCAGAATAACAGTCATCAAAAAGATACATTCACCTCTTTCTGCCGAATACTTCCACGGATTTCTTTTGGAAGGTCGAAACGCTTCACCCCTTTGAATCGCGCTCTTGCTTGTGGGCTGCGCTTGAACCCCCCAGACTGAAAATGGTAGCTGATCGGTCTAGAGTGCTGCTTTACGATCTTCGCTTCGATTTTTTGTTCTGTCATGCTACGAAATTCCTTCTACCATGGATCCCCGGGGCGGTTTCCGCAACGCGCTTAGATGGATTGCCTCCTTGTGCTGCGGGAGGAAGAAGACGTTGACGCCTGGATCAGCGTCAATAAAGAGACGAGGGGCAAATGGCGTCCTTGTGATATGTGGAAGAGAAGACGGCGGTGCAGCTACATCTCTTTGATGATTCAATGGCTGAGCAGATTTGAGAACACCAGTGCCCGCCTGTCGAAATAAGTCTAACCGACTTTTGAGTTCGTCGGCGCCACCATCTTTTTCGGACGATACGAACTTAGAATCTGGAGCCAGCTGGCTTCGACGGATGTTTTGGATCGCGAGCCTTAAACTGCGAGACAGAGGACCAGTCCGGGTCATCTTTATCTGGCTGAGCCCAACTGAGCCAAAGTGAAATACCAATAGCGCTGATAGGAATCGAACCCATCTCCATCTAGGTATAACTAGCACACATCTACCTATAAGAGCATGCCCCTATACGCTAGCTACTACTAGCTATCTCCCTCCTAAAAGGCTAAGATTAAGCGCTCTACCCACAGATCAAATACCAAGGCTTTAGAGTTTAATAGTGCAATAGGTCTTAGGATCTTAGTATTACTAATTAAGCTAAAGTGAAATACTAATAGCGCTGATAGGAATCGAACCCATCTCCACCTAGGTACGACTAGCATAGAGCCATGTGTTCACAGCACGTCTTTGTTCACCGGCAACGGTTGCGCGACGGGAGTAGGTAAGGCTTGTTGACGCCTCAGTGTGGCTGGGAGTCCGCTCCCCGAAACATGGAAACGACAAGACTTGGCCTCAAGACGAGGTTCTTCATGCATTCCTTGTGACACCATCATCTCATGCTTGGATCATCGAACATAAGAGATAAGGCGAATTACCCGCCCGAGGGCTCTGCTTCCGACATCATAGATTGGCGAGCTTGAGTTGGACAAAAAAGTTTAGAATACCGACATTTCTATCGTCAACACCTACCAAAATTGCTTAGACGAGGAAAAGTCTCTGGATGAATAAAAGACCCTCGTCCTTACAAAGATGCAAGCCAATTGCTTCCGTTCAAAAAAGCCAAGACGGGCCCAAACCGCGAACAGCATTCTCCTTCAGCGAAGACATTTCCAGCAGACCGCAAACATCATGCTGCCCCTGAGTCGGTCGCCCACAGCGACTAGTCTCACCTTAGCTCATGCCCGCGCGCCAATCTGCCATCCCAAGGCTCAAAGCTTTGGCTCTAGACCACAATTCTGTCCTCCCATTGCCACATTGGCGGCATCATTCAGACGCCATTGTCCAAACCGGCCCTGAAGCTGTGTAGTCGAGGGCTCCGGACGCCACCAGCCGCGCGACTTTGCTCTCTCGGTTACAGCAAGTAGATGGTCAGACATGAGGGGCAAAGTGTCTCGCTAACCTACACCCCTCCATGAACGCAAAGGAATCTAGTGCGCCAGAGGTGATGCCTCAGAGACGATGGTTGGGACTCGTGCGTCCCGGTACGCCCGGCTTTAGAAACTAGCATCCCACAATGGCTGACCATGCCTTTCTCTTTCACGAGGGTACAGCTCCAGCAGCCACATGCCCAGAATGCCCCGTTAGAGCACATAGATCTTGGCTCTAAGGCCTAGGCTAGCACACTAAGGTACGTTAGCTGCCCAGGCAAAATGACAGACCTCAGTGCGTGCTTTCCGGGGAAAGGGAGCCCCGCTAAATGGTGGTCCCTGCCTCCTTCTCGTTCCCAATATCTCGGGGCTGCCATCATCATGGCCAAGCCTGCTGTGCAAAGTCTACGTTGACATTGGCCCATTCTGGTCAAACCCTTGCGGATACAAGCCCGTCGACATCCTTTTACGACGATCGAGGAGGGAGGAGATACTAGAACACCACTGACAACTGAATTGCTCGATCATGATGGCCGCTTTTCGACTCATCGTGCTGCTCACCTGCTTGCTCGGCATGGGTGGTTACGTTTCTGCTTCCGACTTGTCGTATAATGGGATCCCTCCTTGTGCGGTAAGGAGCTTCGGAGTGGTTGGAGTCGGCTGTGAAGAGTGCTGACGGACCTAGATCTCATGTATTCTGGAGGAGATCAGACATTCGACCTGTTCCCTCACGGACCAAACATGCATATGTAACGACAAGGCTCTCGCCGGCTATGTACAGACCTGCGTGATGGCGAATTGCACCGTCAAAGAAATGCTTGGTAAGGAGGATGATCACCTTACCGTGTGACTTCACAGCTGACCATTCTTGCAGTTGCCCAGAACCAGTCGCTGGCAGCCTGCGATGTGCCAGTCGCTGAACACGACACGGTGCTGCAGTGGTTCCGAGGCCTGCTGTTCGGCCTCCCCACATTCTTTATCATCACCCGAATAATAAATAAGTACATGAAGCTCTCGCCTTGGGGCTGGGACGACTCGACAATTATGGTCTCTTATGTATTGCTTCCTGCTTCCCTCACATCGATCAAGGCAGGTTTCTAACATGTATTTAGGCTGTCCTGGCGGCCTTTTTACCAGCAACTTATCTTGGTAGGGTGCTTCGCTACATCACTCAAGTCATATCCATACTAACACCACACAGCCGAAGAAACAGGGGCTGGAAGGGACATTTGGACTCTTACTCCGAGCCAGATTACATATTTCCTCTTGGTGAGTGCGTGTGCAGTCGGTATCGCGACAGCCGTGAAATGGAACACTAACTCAAGCCAGATCTTCTATAGTTTCGGGCTTCTCTATGTGATCTGTCTGGCGGTTTTGAAGGCATCGATCCTCTTTCTTTACCTTCGAATCTTCCCCGACGAGAAATTCCGACGAATCCTCTGGTGGACGCAGGCCTTCAATCTCTGCCTCATGATTGCGTTCCTTGGAGGCACCATTGGCTCGTGTAAACCGATTCACTACTTCTGGGACGGGTGGACCGGAGAGATGAAGGGCAAATGTATCAACTTGAACGCGCTCGCTATGAGTCACGGGGCCCTCAACGTTGCTCTCGACGTCTGGATGCTCATTCTTCCAGCGACCCAAGTATACACCTTGAAGATGCCGCTAACGAGAAAGATCGGAGTCATGCTTATGTTTGGCGTTGGGGTATTGTGAGTACAGAGCCTTATCCAGTCACTTGCGGAAGCCGGCTGCTAACTACCTGCAGTCTTACCGCGGTCAGTGCGTATCGCATAAAGGCTCTTCTAATCTTCGCGACTTCCTATAATGTTACAGGTTGGTATTTCATCCCGCGAGAAAAAAGGTTACTGACAGTCAATTCCAGCGGACTCCTATTTGAGCTCTCTATGGTCACACATTGAATTGTGTGTTGGCGTTTTCGTGGCCTGCCTGCCAAGTACTCGTCAAGTGTGGAGGATCATATTTCCCAAGATCAAAACCCAACTATCGAGAACGGGACGGTCAGCGAAGAGCTCTCACAACGAGTCTCAAGCATCCCGAGTGGTGTCGTCCAGCCCTCCTGATCGACCTCAAGTAGTGGCGTACGAGGAGTCATCAATAGCTCACTTGGTTGGAGACTTCAGGAACATCGACCTAGAGGATCTGTCATTAGAACCAGACACGCCTTCGACATCCAAAACACCGAGAACACCCAAGAATATTATCGAACTGAAGGAGTAACCCTGTTCAGGAAGCTCAAGGGACTCTGGGGTATGAGGGACGCCAAGGCCCGGCAGAACAGCACGACCTCGAATGCGTTCGAAAACAGTCACCACCGACGAGGGCGAATTGGAATCCTGATTGCACTACGAAGCTTGAGTGCAACAGCGACGAGAGGAGGACAAGAATCGACTTAGACAAAGCATAGTGTCGTGATGCCTTTAGCATCGCCCGTTCCTAGCGCAGCATATAACTAATACCAGCTCTAGAGCGGCCTTTTTCTAGGGGTTATTCCTCTAACTATAGTTATAAATAACTACATTATAGCTACTCTTATTATAATGAAATAGGCTTTTTAATAACTATAAATATAGTTCTATAGGATATTTCTTAATAATTATAAGCCTAGCTCTAACTAAACCTCTAACTTATTATTTTAAGATAAGCTTTTATTGTTAAAAGTATTTATTAAAACTTCCTTTCTCTTATTCTTTCTTCTCTCCTTAATATATATTATTCTCTATTATTCTAAACCCTCTATTTCTAAATAACTTTAATATAAGAGTATAGCTATAGGCCTAAACTAGGAAAGGCTAGAATGCTAAAATATAGGTATACGTAGTTATATTAAACTATTACTTAACCTTCTAAGTCTCTAGCTTATAGAGTTTTCTTAAGGGTATATATAATTACTACTAATTTGCTAATATTTTGCTAATAGCGTTAGCTCTATACCCTATACCCGCTATTATTCCTTATAATTACCCCCCCCCTCTAAAGCCTTAGTCCCTAAGGCGTCCTAGTAGGGTAATATAGCTCTGCGATCGCAGATATTATCGCTAACTATAGGGCGGCGTCTCTATGCCTTTATTATATTATTTGCTCTCGCTCTCTACGCTAGATCTAGGTAGTTATAATAAATAACGTATTTTCGCTTTCCTAGCGTATTATAAGTATTTTTAAATTTTAATTATTATTATTACTTTTTAATTAGTTACTAATAGTTTTATAATTATTTAGTAATATATAACTAGTAATTATTTAGCCTTATTACCTAGTAACTTAAAATATAAAAGGGCGTTTTCTTTTTAAGGTCTCTAACTTAGTTAGAATTTCTCCTCTTTATAATCTTTTTTAGTCTAGCTACCTCTCCTATTTTAATACTTATTTTATAAGCTTTTATTATAATTATTAAGTTCTCTCCCTTTTATTCTCTCCCTTTTGCTTCTAATCTTATTTATATCCCTTTCTAGCCTCTTACTAATAGTTCTCTATAATATCTTATATTATATATATAAGCGTAGTTCTTATAAAATACCTTTATAATCCTAAGATTCTTTCTAGCGATCTTACTAGTAATACTAATAGTAGCTATCCTTACCTTAGCTATTTTTATAAAATATATTAGGATATTATCTACCTTTGCTATATATATAGCGAGCACGTATAGAAGTATATTTATTATAACTTTAATAAGAAGAAATATACTACTATAAGTACCCTTAATTCGCTAATAGGTCGCTATATATTAATATTTTTTAAGTCTCTTAGGAGCTTTAGGGCGTAGCCTAAATAACTTAGAATATATTCTACTAGATCTAGATCTAGTAGCGTAATAATATCCTAACCCCTCTTTATTATTATTATATTCTAGCTATACTTAGTACCTATTTAGTAATATAGAAGTATATTACTAAGCTTATTTATAATCCTATTACTAGTAGTAATAGCTATAATATAGAATAGCTTTAGCTCTAAGAGCTTACCTCTATCTATAAGCACCTCGCGCTTAATATCCTAGTTTATATAAGCTATTACTCGCTATTCCCTAGCTAATTATATCCTACTAACTACTAGGTTTTAAGTTAGTACCCTTTATAATAGTATTAATATTCTTTAGTACCTAAACGCTACCTAGCTAGCATATATTTATAATAATAGTCCTATTAACTACTTCTATAATAAGATTAACTACCTACTTAATAACCTTTTAATAAAGCTAATCCCTATATATACCTATAAGCGTAATATTACCTTTTTCCCTAGGTTTTATAAGGAGCTTTAGGAAAATCTTACTAAGTATATTACTAATAATATCCCCTTCTATTTTATTACTATTACTAGTACTCGCCCTATCTCCCGCGCCTCTTACCTTAATACCCCTACTAAGTATAGCTAAAGTAGTAGCGAAGAGTTAGTAAAGAAGACTAAGAGAGCTAAGGTTATTATTACTATCTCTAATAGTAATAGTTCTAGTAGTAAGTCGGGTAGTAGCGCTAGTAATAAGTTAGCTAGTAGTTAGCCTATAGGTAGTAATAGTAGGGATATTAATAGCGCTAGTTTAGCAACTAGTTGCTATAGTAATCGTAGTAGTACTACTTATAGTTATAGCGGTTATAGTAATCGCCCCTATAGCTATCCTAAGAAGTTAATAACTAATTAGATAGTTAGCTCTTTTCCCCTTTTATAGGATAATACCCCTTTTTACTATAGCTTTAGTAATAATTCGCTACTTAATTTAATTAACGTTTTATTTCTAAACTAAGTTCTATTTTATAGTCTTATAGTCTATAATTACTAACCTATTATAGTAATTTTAGCGACTAGTCGTCCTACTTCTTATAAGCCCTCTTATATTATTTATTAAACTTATAAATAGCCTCTTACGCGTTTACTAAGTTCTCTATAGGTTCCTATATATTATATTCTATAGGCTATCCTACCTACTTAATTAAATACTATATATTATTACTAACGCCTTATTATATAATAATCTCTTTAATATCTTATTCCTCTAGCTTATCCTTAAGCTCTAGGTATTAAGAAAGGGCTAGAACCGAAAGGAACCAGAAAGATAACAAATAATATAGCTCTACCTATAAATAGGTAAGAATATTAAGAGTAGGCTTAAAAGATATATAGAATAATTTATAGATCTAATTAAAAGAGATTATCTTAATTAGGCGTAGATTTACTAAGAAATTACTAAAAAACGAGGTATAGGGTTATTAGAGTACTAATAGTAATAATAGTAATACTATCTTTTCCTCTACTACGCTCCTCTCCTCTACGCTCTACTCTATAATCCCTCTATAATAGGTCTATATACTAAGGGAGTTTTCTAAAAGTTATATAGCTAAATCTATCCTATCTTATCCTAATTATCCCCTTAAGACTCTTTATAATATTATAAAAGAGAGTCTTAAAAAATAAATAAAACTACTTTATAGAAATAGTAAATAAACTCTATTTATAGATCTAATTTATTAATAATATCTTCTAGGCAGGCGATCTTATTATTAAGAAGGTCCCTTAGGTTTAATTATCTTTTATTATAAGTTATATCTTAATAATAGCCTTACTACCTCTTCCTTTTTATTATACTCCTTATCCTATTCTAATCCTTAGTATAATTAAAACTACTTACCTTATTATACTAGATATAAGAAGTTATAATAATACGCTCCCTTAGGCGTGTTCTACTTAATCTAATCCTACTAGTTAACCCTCTACTAGATATAATCTATATAGCTATAGTTATACTTATTTAAAGGACTAAGCCTCTTAGGATATAATAATATATCTACGAGTATAGTTCTTAGGCGTAGCTTAATAGTTATACTACGACTTAGTATCTATAAGACCTATAACTAAAGCTAATATCTAAGGTATTTAAGCTTATTATCTAGTATTTTAAATAAAATAGACCTAGATAATATTAATAATTTATAAATAGGTTAAGGAATATCTACTATAGGAAATAGCGTAATATTATTATTATTTCTAAAGTCTATTATATTATTATCTATAGGTAAAGGAGTAAGAGGGTAT
>JAVHLU010000446.1:0-59528 GCA_036785755.1 Colletotrichum ledebouriae
ACTAGACTAGTATAGTATAGAGTATACTAATACTAGACTAGTATTTCAGAGAGTGGACTTATACTAGAATTACTATACTATACTAGTACTAATACTAAATACTAGTAGTATTCTTTCCAACCCTGCACGCAGCGCAGCAAACTGGGTTTTTGTCATTGGCTAAGCCGAAGATTCCGGGTATCATGATCTAAGGCGGGGGCAAACATGCGATTCGGCCATCGACGACAATCGAGATTTGGCGACCGGGGGCCGAGGTGGTAACCTCATGCGCTGCGTATCCCCTATATGAGCGAGAGATGAGAGGGTCGCGAGAGAAGAAACAACACTGCAGATTGTCTCACAGAAAGAAACCCCTGTTGTCAGCGCGTCTTTGGCCTGTGTGACGCTGACGGTTGATTGACGATCAATGTGCGGAGCAAAGGAAATTCAACGGTCAACTTCAAGCCATGCGATGTTGAGGCAGTCTCTGAGCACCGGTTCGTTCGACAATACATCAGCTGACGATCCGAGCGGTCCTATTGTCCCGGGTCCGTCGTTCCCTTCCCCCCCCCCCCCCCCCCGCAACGTCTTGCTCCCGTGGTCTTTGTGCGCCCCGAGTTCCTCATTTCAGCACGTGTGTTTGCACCTGCGCACAGACAACAGATAAATCCTCGAAGTGACGCTGAATTGTTAATTGCGCGCGTCGTTCATTTAAGACCCACGACGTACCGGGATCAACTCTGCTGTCGCGTGGTTGATGAGGCCTGGCCGGGCAGGGCAGACAATGCTTCCTGAATGCATCTGGGCAGGACGGACGACAGCATTGAGTTACACTTTCTCAAACAAATTTAACCCCTATGAGCAGAGGTGGATTAACAGCTGCATGGCGAGTAGGGCATTGCCAACTGGGATACGTCGAGTGGTGATCGTTTTGGCAACAAACGTCATGGACGTTCTTTAGCGAGACCGTCCCATGCAGAAGAGAGGGCATCGGACGACATGTTGAAGAAAAGAGGGCGGTTGGCGGCAGGGAGGAGCAAGGAAGCGCCATGATGGCGCTGCTATGTTGGCCAAGCAAGGCTGGTTGGCGGTTTGATTTGTTGCCATGGATAGGGCGAGTAGCGAGAAGCCAGGATGGCGAACTTGGACCTTGCGGGCCGCCGATTGCAGAACGCCAACGGATGGAGTCTTGTGAGTAGCCCGATGCCTTTGTTGGTCGGCGGCATCGGCAAGGCGAGTGAGTGGCAGCTCTTAGCTCAGGTCTTCCCGTTATGCACACCATAGTTGGTCTGCGAGGCTGCATTAGGGCATGTGAGATGATTGTTGCATTTGGAAGATGCGCCAGTGCCGCTGGGGTTGATCATTGTCTTGCCAGAGCATCCGAGAGCGGGTGACTGACTAGCGTCATTGATGCTTCACCTTCACGTTAGAGTGAACGACTTGGGTGCAGCATACTTGGGTCCTCCGCAGAGCGAGCAAGTGATCCGGTCGGTTGGTCAGTCAGCAGTCAGCAAAGCTCCAAAGCTCCATTCGCGGGGGCCGTCTCGGCCGTGCCGTCCGTACAGCCCTCGGCATAGGGTACTGCGGTCTTGTTAGGCGAGTGGCCTTCCTTCCCCCTATTCCCGCGCGTGAGCTGCCTAGAGTAGTAACGCGCCGGGGAAAGACGGGATTTGCGCAACAGCCGAGATCACGTCGTGCTGGGTGGGGAGTCGGGGTGGATAAGGTGCAAAGCAGTAGAACAGGCTACAAAAGAAAAAATTGAAGGACTTCAGACAAAGCTACGGTGAAGTAAGGTCACGGGGTTGCAACAGGGATTTCCGCGGTTCAAAAGGGGTCAACAGAGGGCCTTGAAAATGGGGCGAGAAACGAAAGAACGACCAACTGTTCTCTGAATTGTGCCAGGGGATGGAAAAGAGTTAGCAGGCTTGCTTGATGGACGGAGGCAAGTTGGACTCTGCTTTGGGCCAAGGGGGCAAAGGGGGGGCGGGGTTCAGGGAGTGGTTTGTTCAGAGTTGCATGGATGAATTGGTAAGGAAGAGATCCAATGCCAGAGAAGACTCGAGACGGGAGTCGGGAGAGAGAGGAAAGGCACAGTGGCAGACTAAGGAACTGGAAGGCAGGAAGGCATCGAGATATCACGGAAAGGAGAGAAAGAAGCAGGGCTGGTCAGGTTCCAGTCCGTGCAAGGACGGCGGGCAACCCGGACCTCTCGGGAGAGCAAAGGGGGATGGATGATAGATGAATTTTATGTGTTCGAGGCGATCCTCGAAATTGAATTGAATTGACGGGCTAACTTGTTTGTACCTGATGCCTTTTAGTGTAGCACTGCACCTTACACTGGAAACAGTCCCAATCATCGTCAGTTGACTCCCTTTCCGGTGTCATGCCCATACAGACAATACTTTGCATCCCTGCCTCAGCGAAACCTGCCAGCGCGCGTTAATTTTCCTTCATCATGGATCTTTGCTTCATTTTTTTCCTTCTCGCTCGTGGGCATATGTCTTAATTCCCATCCATTCCCTCTTCCGCTGCTTAGACCTCTTCTTCCTTTCTTATCTCTCTCCCTCCCTCAGCGAATCCCCTCCTCGCCTTGAAGAACAGACTCCTCCGACTTAGTCGAACGCCGGTGATTCACTCGTTGATAATCCAATTCCTCTACGCGCGGCCTTCCTATCTAATACTTACCATCGAGGCATCATTTTGTTTCCTGGGTACCTATACATTGGGAATCCAAACATACCTTTACAATACTAAGGAATAGCAAGCAGCAAGTGACGTATAGGCTTGTCTGCTCTTTCCTTCGCTACGCTGTCTCTCGAACACTCCGAGGGGCATCTCAGCCAATCCTGAGGCGCATTTGCACCGTAAAAGCGAGAAAAGCTCAGGGACGAGCCTGGACCGTCCGCCATCCGCCTATCCGCGTACTTCGTACCTCGAAACCCACTTCTCGCCGTCAGGCTACCTCCTCCTTCTACCTTAACTATACTACGGTCCTACCTTACCTTACTGCCTTCGGTACGTATCAGGTATCTCTCACGCGCTCATCTCGAAGAGAAAAATACTGGGCTACCTCACAGCACGCCCACCCGCACCAATTTTAAAATCACGGCCCAATCCCGTCGCACGACCAACCGAAATCGTCAATTTACCTTTTTTGTCTTGTTTTTTCCCTCCTCTCACCCACTCGCCCCTGGCAGTGTCGAAGAAAAAAAATTTTGGCGAAAGAGCGGCATCTCCCAACACCCTCTTTATCCTTTCTCGTCCAACCCGTCCCGACCGACCAAGATCTACGGTAGTACCAGGCACCAGTCAGTCTTTCGACAGTACACCGACACGTACCACATCGCCCTCCTTAGCCACTGGAGAGCCTCTCTCGACACATTTCCTGCCAATCTCAGTAGTCATCGACTTTGAATCTCCTCAATTCGCAAACCTACAATTACGACCGTCGAAGCCAGCTGTTTGTGAAAGAGCTCGTCATCTGTGCAGCCGCCTCTGCAGCCGACCTACATCACCTGTTTTTCTACCAAAGAACCTCCGACCTCCGACCTCCAATCCGCCTTCCAGAGCAGCATCCAGTCTTTGTAAGTAATGACCGTTATTCCGTATCACCATCGTCGCCGACCAACCCGATTCGTCTCTCCGGCACTTGCATAGCTTCTTTGGCTTGTCAAGCGTCCTTCTTAGCGCTTGCTTTGGGTTGGTCGTGCCGCTTGTCTTTCCCTCGGCTTGCTTGCACAAGAGACGTCGGCTGGAAAGCCTTGGGACTCTTGGTCTGCCGCCCAGGGCTGCCACCTACCACCAACGCCTATCGGCTCACTTTTTAGTGGTCGCCTGCAATGCAACCGCGTGTGCGCCACTGACACCCAGACCGACAATTCCCTATTTCTCCAACCTGCATCTTCTGTGCCTCTTCCAGCTCTTCCGGCGATGGAATCCGTTCACTCTCGACACCGCTTGCTGACCGACTTCTCTCCTAGCATATCAATTCTGCCCTCATCATAGAATTGCATCGTCTTCGCCTCCATTCCTCTGTTCAACGATCCCGCCTGGTCCTCTAGGCCTAAGTAAACCCCCCCTTTCGCGAATCCAAGCACTCGTCCCACAGACAGCCAAAGCGCATCTCAGCAATGCCCCGGAGAATTGCGAATCCCTTCTCGACCTCCCATTCTCCCGCAATGCCGCAGACTGAGAAGGAAAGGAGACCTTCTCGTTCCGGCAACCGGATCACCAACTTCTTTACATCTCCCAAAGGCCCAAAGGATAAGGATCATCAGACCGCTCAGCAAGCCCTCCTGGCCATGCAGCAGCAAAACATCTCGTCCACCCAAATTACCCCCTCGACCATCTCCCTGCCGACAATTTCCCTCTCCACCGCCACCGCAGGCGAGCCCGATACCAGCGAGCCCCCGACCACTCTGTTCTCACCTCCCTCTGCTGTCGAGACAGAGAAGAAGCGACGCTTCGATGCGCAGTTCGGCCCCCTCCTGCATCCTACCCATCGCTACGTGAGCAAGTCCAATGATGGCAAGCCGCTCGACCCGCCCATCATCGACGAGCCTCCGTACTACTACATCCTCACCACCTACATCAGCTACCTTCTGCTCATTCTCTTCGGCCATGCCCGCGACTTTTTCGGCAAGCGATTTGGCGACAAGAAACATTACCAGGCTCTCAAGCCCCAAAACGGCTATGCGCCATTGAACGAGGATTTCGACAACTTCTACGTTCGCCGGCTCAAGATGCGTATTGACGACTGCTTCGCCCGACCTATCACCGGCGTTCCCGGCCGCTACATCACGCTCATGGATCGTGAGTCCAGCGACTACAACCGAACCTACAACTACACCGGAACCCACACCGAAACCCTCAACATGAGCTCCTATAACTACCTGGGCTTCGCCCAATCCGAAGGCCCATGCGCCGATGCTGTCGAGGAGTGCGTCAAGAAGTACGCTCTTAGCACTTGCAGCCCTCGCGCTGACGTTGGTACCTCCGACTTGGCCCTCGAAGTCGAGCGGGAAATCGCCGGCTTCGTCGGCAAGCCCGCCTCTATGGTTTTCTCAATGGGCTTCGTCACCAACGCCAGCTCTTTCCCTGCTCTCGTCTCCAAGGGCTGCCTCATTCTCTCCGATGAATTGAACCATGCCTCCATCAGAGTTGGTGCTCGTCTTTCCGGTGCCGTTATCTCTTCCTTCAAGCACAACGACATGGTTGATCTTGAGCGCAAGCTCCGCGAAGCCATTTCTCAGGGACAACCCCGCACCCACCGCCCGTGGAAGAAGATCTTGGTTGCTGTCGAGGGTCTGTACTCCATGGAGGGAACCATGTGCGACTTACCCGGTATCATGGCTTTGAAGGACAAGTACAAGTTCTACCTCTTTATCGACGAAGCCCACAGCATTGGTGCCGTTGGCCCGCGTGGCCGTGGTGTGTGCGACTACTTCGGCGTCGACCCCGCCCGTGTCGATGTTCTCATGGGAACCCTGACCAAGTCTTTCGGTGCCAACGGTGGTTATGTCGCTGCTGATAAGTCCATCATCGATAAGTTGAGAACCACCAACGCGGCCACCATTTATGGTGAATCTCCTGCTCCCTCCGTCCTCATGCAAATCCTGGCCTCCCTCCGTCTCATTACCGGCGAGCTTTGCCCTGGACAAGGCGCGGAACGTCTGGAGCGCATCGCCTTCAACTCTCGCTACCTCCGTCTTGGTCTCAAGCGTCTCGGTCTCATCGTTTATGGCCACGATGACTCCCCCATTATCCCAGTCATGCTTTACAACCCCGGCAAAATGCCCGCCTTCAGCCACGCGATGCTTAAGCGCAAGATCTCTGTCGTTATAGTCGGCTACCCCGCAACTCCCCTCATCAGCTCCCGCGTTCGTTTCTGCGTCTCTTCGGCCCACAACAAGGACGATCTCGACAGATTGCTGCAGGCCGTTGACGAGATTGCCGACCAGCTCCAGATCAGATTTTCAACCGGTATTGCCGGCGGCGCTGACCCTCTCCCCGAGGGTGTTACCCCTGAAACAGAACAGGAGTGGCGCAAGGCCAACGGGCTTGAGGGTGTGTACAAGCCTCCCCGCTGGAAGCTCGAGGACGTTATCGCCCGCGGTGTCCAAGACTGCAAGCAGCGTCTGCGGTAATGCAGTCTACTTTCTTTTTTTATTTCGGAAGCATTTGGCGACGACAATTTTTTTCCACAACGGCTTTGACTGCTTGGTCGGACGTTGACGAGGCGCGGACTGGACGGGAAAATGACGCAACGTCCTCTTACGGTAAAGAGGGAGTTTGGTGCTTGTGTTCACTTCTGTCGGCATCGACTTGTTTGCATGATACCTATGACATCAAAGTGTCGAGTGTCTCTTATACATTGATTGGTGTGCCTGCATGGCCACGGCGTTCTGGGATTGATGGTAGGAATAGCGAAAGGTTACGTGCCGTGGCACCGTACCAATATACAACTAGTAGTAGTAGTAGGCTCTTCCGGGCTGAGAAATATAGACACCTACGGTACCTTAGAGTAATGTACACACAATTCTTGGCTACTCCTCCACCGTCCCGTCCCGCCCATGCTCGACTCGTTGTTCAGGTTCCTGTGTTCCACCTGGAGAGGCCTCGATCGCCCTCATGGACTGGTTGCATTATCAACCTACTCGCTCGTGTCCAGACAGGGTACCACATCCGTTCTGGTCTTATCACCTGGTCATTCCAGTCCCCGGCTACAGCCCAGGCGTGCAGACCTTGACGCACGAATCTCCTCGTCTCGGGCAGGAGGGAAAGAGAAGCAGCCACTTCCAGCGTTCCTGCCCATCCTGCTCCTGCGTTGAGAAACGTCGTGCTTTCCTGCTCTTCAGAGTTAAGTACGTGCCGCTTCTCGAGGCCGCTCCTGCAAAGCTCGCCCCGTCTCCACGTCAACAGGTTCTGACTTTGTTTTCATTTACGCCCGCCATTTTGCCCACGCCGGTGTCCAACATCGCGTTGACATCCTCACCCCAGCATCACCGTCACCCTCAGAAACGAATACACCAACAACCTCTTCATTTCTATACTCTGAAGAGAGCATTGGGTATTTTTTTCCCGTGTTGCCCCAGGCCTTTTGGGATCATTTTCCTTTTTGGGTCGTGTTTTCCTATCCTTGGCCACAGCATATCCCCCTAGCCTGCGCTTCGGCGAACACTTCTTCATTACCAAACATACAACATCAGAACTTTCAGGACTCAGCGTGACCGTTATATTGCTCCCTATGGCAGACAATAGCTCTCGGTCTGGCCAGGCGGCCGTTCGGCCTTCAGATCATCATCGGCAGGGTGGTCTCGCTCAACAGCCGCCCCGACAAGGGGCTGCATCGCTACCCCCACTCCGACCCAAATTCGCCCTTTACCAACAGACTCACACCTCGGCTGACTTCGAGCTGGCAGATGACGAGGATAGCTGTTATACGCATGCTTCCTTCAGCTCCCAACAAGATCTGCAGCTGCGAGTCGGTGGACTTTCGCTCTCGTCCTTGGTGCCTAGAGCGCAGAACTCACATGCAGTATCTGCAAACCCTCTCGACCTATCGCCATTCACATCTTCATCGTACCCGCAAGTCGAAAGACATCCGCAGGCTGTCCTAAGCCTGAAATCACTGACTCCTAGTCAGCGTGCCGACTCATCAGCTACCACCGAGGCCATGGCTCAGGGCCCTGAGAAAGGTTATGGCCCTCTCTCTGGCAACCGAGCTGATGCTGAGGGCACGAGCATCATAAAGACCGATTTGAAGAAGGTCGATCACAATGATCAACGCCAAGAAGACGATACAGAGAGTCTTTTTGTAAGTCAGGATGATACAGGTTATACCACCCCAAACACGTCACGACGAGACTCTTCTTCCCCTTGCCGCGTGCCCCGTTCCTTGAGCAATCAGCCCTACGAAAACTTCAGGCTGCAACGCAAGATACCAGAGCGAATGTTCAACGACCCTGTGTACCCGGAGAAAGACTTGTTCAGCTCTTACCTACTTGACGGCAATCAAAGTCATGGCATGCAGCCGCGGAAGGTTTCGCTGAGACGAACACTTAGGGATTTACTTCCCGAAGATGACCACTCGGACTCGAACTCGCCCTCACCGATGCCCGAGGCGAATGTTCATAAAGGCGAAGGTATTGCAGATCGAGCCACCTCTAATCATCGTTGGCCTACCTCGGCTCCCACAGCTGGTGGCAGCAAAGCAAAGCTCCCTAGTCGTCGATCTTCCGCAAAGCCTGTAATTCCGCTCCCTTTTCAGATCCTGCAGAAGTCAGATCGCATCAGTACTTCACCAGAGCGAGCCAACACCACGACACAGGCCTGCTCTAGTCAAAAGATACCGGAAGATGACGTTCAATCTCGCAACGACGCACATGAACAACGTACAGCTTTAACGGGAGTTCGGCCGGTCCAGAACTCCAATTCTCAAGCGAACCAAACGCGAGGCAAAATGCAAGAGGCTCGGACCGCAGAACAGCCTGCCTCAGCGTCTAGATCCAGTGAAGCGCAGAAGATCCAGGCCAAAGCAAGCAAGGGGCGCCTCCTTGGAGGGTCAAGCATTTCTGCGAGAATGGCCGGAAGAGCACCACAAGCAAACCTTAGAGTTGTCGTATCAGCAAAGCAGGGTTCTCACACCCGTCAAGATGCCCTCGCTTCAAAGGCCTAGAAAGCCTCATCCAAGGACACCACATCGACTAAGACACAAGACTCAAATTCGCACCAGAAAGACAGTCATCGCTCGAGGCAGCCTCACGAACGAATGCGTTCAACCGCAAATGCTCCCGGAAATGCTTCTTCTACATTGGCAACAGACAACGAAAGAAAGAGCGGAAGATCGGGGTCAGTCGCTACCCGCACGAGGAGGAAGTCGTCAGCTACGACTAGAAAACCCACTCATCCGACATTTCCGCACGCCCGAAGTAGGTCTGGAATGCTGAAGAAGGCTAAAGCTTTGAATGCGCACGTATTGGACGCCGGTATGGTGGATGTCAAGTCCATAAGCTCTTATCCAGGTCCTCTGGAGAAGACTGGCGCGCCTTTGACCAGGTTCACAGAGAAATTCTCCTCCTTCGTTGTTGATCAGCCTCCCGCGACTTGTCTAGGCATCGGCAGACGCCGTAGCAGCACTTTGCCAAACCTTGTTGCCGATGAAAGCCATTTTCACAACGGAGCAAATGTCGAAGGTGCGAGACAATTAAACCATATATGCTCGGTTGAACTGACGATCATATAGAAACATCTATGAACCCAGGTCGTCGACTTGACGGATGCGTGGAAGGAAATGAAGAACCGATTGCTACGTCTGGGGCTCTATCCGACGGCGGTGATGCTGCCGAATATCTTTCTCCGATATCCTCAGCTCGGAAGCCCGAGAGTACAAGCAAAGCCCACAAGGACCCTAACAGCCTGCAAGCTGAAAGCCAAAGAGACTTCGTCGAGGAGATTTCGTCACCCAAAGACTGGCTCTCAACCCGCAAGCGACCTGCCGAGCGTGTTTTGAGTCCCTTGTCTCTCGAAAAAGGTCCTGAGCGAAAACGTTCGGTCAGGAAGGCCGACCCCAAGAACCGCAACTATGGCCCACAACAGATGGCTGAGCATCGACAACGAGAGATATCATATGAGACGGATATCATGGAAGTTGATAGCTACGAGCGCTGCGCCCATCACGCCCCAGAACATGTCAAGGCCCAGCACAGGCCTATGGGGCCTCTCTAAGAGGCGAAATATCGGAATGACTCAGCTGCACAACTCCCGAGAAATCAAGGGAAGAAAGACATGACGGCATGTGCAGAGCCCTGAGTTGTTCGGAAGCCCCACGCAGAAAGTTAAGGACTTGATTAACGAAAGACAGACGGTCTTGATTGTTAGTGCCTTCAACGCTATATCTACCATTACGCGCTAACCGTTTTGCAAGAAAAAGACGGATGGAATGAACAAAATGTCAGAGTTGGATGCGCAGCCGGCTTGAACAAATTGATTTGAAGGATTACGGGAGAAAAACCCCCCACTTGTGTACGAACATTCACTGGAATTGCTGTCAGAGAAATCGAGGGAGGTGAGAAAAGAACTGATTAGTTGCTGTTGGTATACTGGCTGAGGCCAATTTTGTACGAGACACTCTTGAATCGCAACGGAACCCATAGGACGGTATTCAATATCACAATCCGCGTTCCTCAGCTGCCGACGTCGAGTACATGACCAAGTAGGGTCATAACACGAGCCATGTACACAGTGGCAACGTCATGTCCTCAACGACTTTGATGTAGGCATGTAGATGGCTTCTAATATTTTGACACGAGTGTTCTATGCCGTGGGACTTTTCCAGATCTGCGAACAGAAGTGGAAACTCGCAGTGAGGCAACCTGAAGACCGGTGGTCGGAAGAAACATAGAGCCGAGGCTTCGTTTGGGGATAGAGGATTAAGGACATGATGGAGGCGAGAGATGGTGCACCAGTGACGATGGAAAGGACGGAAGACTCGGCTTTCGACCTCAGAAGAAGCCTTTGCGACGAGACGCACCCTCTCGGAGGGTGACAACTCACAGTGGAGCTTCTGTAGCGGCGCAGGTTTAATTGCGTCCAGCATCGCTTTGCCCTACCTGCGGGCAGGCTGTCAACCGAACGCGAGGAGTCTTTAGCAGAACGCTTACTGTTTAGTATATCTCATGTTCTGCAGACCGCGGCGCCGCTTCGGTGTTTACCTTTTTTGCCTTGATGAAGGGCAAGTAGGTTTGGGACATGTCGTAGGTACCTTCGAGAAGTTCTCGGAGAGACACGGAAACGAATCCGTATACTTAGCACACGACTGTTCTTTCTCGAGCTGGTCCCTCAAATCCTTTTGGCGCCATCTGCATGAGCTCGTCAGCTTGCATGTAGAATCTAGATCCGGAGACGTGACTAGAGCCAGCTGGTATTCGCATTGGCACATCCCGCTCTCGACGAACCTGAATGTAGGCACAAGCCTGCCGCCGGCCGGTGATGCCCCGGGTGCAGGGACAGACGTCTGAGCACGGAGACAGCAATCAGCCGCAGTAGAAAGCCGCCATCGGCGTGGCGAATGCGATCGACGGAACAACCGGACATGTTTTCTCATATTCTAGAACGCGAGACACATGCTAGTCTGAAGGGGCATCGAACCCAACTCAGAGAAAACCGAAAACCCCCACACAATGGCATCACCGGAGAACAGAGAGCGTAGGATTTCTGCGTTGGAAAACGTGCGTAAGGCGAACTGGTAATTGGGTGATGTTTCGGGAGCTCGGATGAAGAGGATCAGTTTGTAGAGGATCGCTGGGTTCGTGTAGTTGCGATGCTTTCCGAAAAGGGAAGATGACGAAGTTTTGAGTTATCCTCACGGGCGAATCACCTCCACACACGGCAACTTCCAGCGTCTGAGTCCTTCGACCCCACGGTGGCCTAGTTGGGCACGGACTCCTCGGGAACTGTCTACCCTGTGAAGTGATAAGCACAATCGAGGGGTAAGTGAAGAAGGGGCACAGGATTCTCGGCCGAACGAGCTGTAGTTCGGATCCAAGTATTTTTTAGTCTGGCATGAGACTTGGGCAGGCCGCAGGCGTCAGATCGGAGAGGCGTTAGCGTGGAACTTAATCTGAGCAATGGGTATGATTTGCGCGAGGAATGGGGAAGCCAAAAGAGGTAATTCAGCAGGTTTTGATCTTTACTTTGTTCCCTCCCCGAAAAGGCTGCAAGTACCAGCCTAGGTTTGCCTGGCAAAGAGTGTGATGGCTGTGACAAGTGAGCGTTACTGGACAGCGGCATGCGGTCGTGGGAGTTATCGACGAGGGTTCAGACGCTTGTGGGAAATGATAAAGACAACTCGAGAGACTGAAATGAACTGTGAGAGAATTCCGGGTCGATACATGTGACGCTTCTGTTTGAGCACGACAGATTGTTGGGTTTCGCGCACGGGGTCTTTAGTTTGAGATGAACGACGGGATCTGGGGCTTTGATGGCGCGAGTTTCCCTTCTCGTCTGGAAATGAATATGAGACAGATAAGGTTGCGCTTCGTATCGCAGTCCCTGGTAGGAATTGGGATGTTGTGAGACGTCTGCAGTGGAGCATGCGCCGAGTGAAGGGTGACATGGAGGCCGGAGACAGGAGGCCATCTAGAATCTGACGCCCCAGGAAGGCTTCGGGAATACGAGATGGTCCGGTAAATTGATGACAAGGTGATCAAGCCACATAGATAGATGCCGTTCCATGAGCTTGGTGGATTTCGCTGTGTGCGAAGACTGCTCGGCTTGGCCATAGCAGTATGCCCAAATTTAGGCCTTGATTTCACCGCCACAGAAATTGGTGGGATTTTGTCGCCGACTGCGCGGTAGCTGACGCGAAGCTATGCCCTGCTGCTGCTCGGACTGACGAACCAAAGCACGAACTTGGACATCTTTGGCAACGTCCCGTCCCATCCGGATGGGCCGGCTTAGAACTGAAACCCAGACAACAGGTGGCGAACACTATACTGAGGATGGTTCATGTCCCTCTTAAGAACCTTTTGCCGCGCTGGTTGACCCGATTCTCTTGACGATATGCGGGAAAAGAAGGTATAATTAATCCACGCTTCACAAGAGCCCGCCGTTTCAACCGAAAAGAAGAGACCAGAGCCAGATGCAACTGTCCAGATGAGACGGGGAAACAATAGAGTGGCTGTGCCGCGGCAAAAGAGTTGCGATGAACAACCTTGGGGAGTAGAGACGACGGTGATATGACGAGAAGGTCGGCTGCCGCCGAAGAAGGGGAACCGGAAGCCGAGGATGATCGACGCAGGGTCGACCAGGGTGGCTGCCGTTATTATTGCAGTTCTTTTCTGCCGAGGACAACTTCTTTGCTTTGGGTCTAACTAACGATGGCCTTGTAGGGTTTCTGTTTAATTGGGGGTCCAGCGAGCTGCGGCTGCCGCTCCGGTGCCAAGACTGCAGTTTCGAAGACAAGCTTGGATACAGCGGCGGCGGGTGGATGCTGATCCATACTGTTTAATGATGGACGATATTCATTAAATAAGTCGCTCAGCCTTTGCGCGGGATCTTTTGATGTTGACGCTCGGCTCTTGATGACCTAAAATGCCTCATTTACGTTTTGCTTCTGGGCCCGATCGTGATGTGGTGATGGAGCAGCTGGGTAATTGTAGGAAGCACTGGAGGTAATAATGCGGGCGATGGAGGTCTAGAATAACGGACGACGCCGCGTACCAGAAGCGTCTTCACTCTGTCATCGTGCGTCTATGGAGAAACCGAGGCCAGTCTCTGACGCTTGGTGCTGGGTATGTAATGGGCGCGGATGGCCAGGTCCAGTCGGGTGTTTTCTTTCTGTGATTGGGGGGTAGCCGAAGACAAAGCTATGTATAGAGCGGTAACTAGTTTCTTGGAGGGGGCTCGCATATGAAAATCTACCAGTATCAACCCTGGAGGTGCTGTTCTGGGGAGAAGAGGTGCGGAGGCCACCGTTGGGACTCTTGCCGGGCGATTCAGAATGGAAGGCAGTCCCATCTGCTGGCATTAGGTCAGGCAGAGACGAGGTATCTGAACGCAGAGCCAGGTTAGGTTGGACCCTTGAGAGGAGGGAGGCGATCCATACATTGGGCTTAGGCATCGGCAAATTACGAGCTGTGGTTGGTTGGGCGGTAGAGTGCTTGGACGGTAAAGCAAAGAAGAAAACGGCAAAAGCATCTGATAATGACTTCACGCATGGCTCTTTGATGTGAGGTGGGTTCCTGACTCTGTTTCTGGCGCAGTGTTCTTTCCTTGTCGGTCTGTGTGGTATTATTTGAGTTGTCGAGATTGAACCCGGAACTCATAGGAGCATCGTCATCAAACGTAGCGGGAGGGCGACGGACGACTTCCAGGTTGTCACTTTTTTGCCCTGGTTGAGCGTGGCAGGCATGTCGACAGCAGGTGCAGGTGCGGTTGCAGCTGGCTCAACCAACCTGTTCCATGGGGCTAGGCGGCGGAGAGGGGTAGATACAAAGTGGAACCTCCTCTCGTCCTCGTTGGAAGCGATTGGCAGTGACTGGGCAGCTCGGTCCCAATTACCGAGTGACCAGGCCGTTTTTCATTTTGGATGCCGTCAAAATCTCTTGTTTCTCTGGGTCACGTTCCCCCTACTGTTCTTTTTCCGTTGTTTTACTTGATTACTGTGGCACATGCAAGATCCAATGGGAACGGGGCGGCGGCGGCTGGATTGGCTTCTGGAATATGCCAACCAGACCTGCGTCTCCAATCAACAAGCAGGGTAGGTACTCTGTAATAAGTTAAGCACTCCAGGCATTCTCCGTGACACGAATGTCTCTCTGAACTCCCTACTAGAGGCACGCAAGAAGCAAGGAGGAAACACAGAGAAACACGAGACACCGACAGCAGGTGTCTCTTGTCTATCGCGCGTGCAGCAAAAAGAGTGGTCCTATATTGAAGTACGGAAACGGAAAAGGTTTTCCCTACATGCATGGCATGGCAATAACAAGTGCTCTACGTAAGTGAGGGTATGGCCGAGTAACAGCTCTTCAGGCTGGAAGCCAGCTTCAAGCAAGCAATTGGATCGAGCCGATGCCGCAGGCCTTGACCCCCTTGGGCGCTAACACGCATTGGGGTCGTGGTAATGGCCTTGATGATATCGGTACCCTGCGGATACCGTTTTTTTTAATTAAATAAAAAAAAGGTATGCCATTAGCAGATCTGGGACCCATCAACCTTGCAGTGCGCCACTACTGAAGTCCTAGTATACTCGGGGAGTATAGGAAACTTAGCAAAACTGCAGCAAGGTACCTAGCATCCATCGCGGGGGAACAGCATGATGGCCACCGAGGCTCAGCATGAGCTTTCCCCGTCTCCTCTTCAGCTCCGTCTTCATAGCTTCTTCACGACCTAACTACCACGAAGGGAAAGCATGGAGTGCTCTTGGCCAGCGGCTCGTACGGGACATGAACGGGAACAGACGAATGGGTCCCTTGCAACCTCAAGCCTCAAGCCTCTCATGGAAATAACCCCCTCTGTCTGCGTGGCCGGACACAGGCATGAAGCAGAATGGGAACACTTTCTCTCCCTCCCTCCCGGGCCGTGTCGTGGATTTGATGGCAAGATATCCTGGTTATGGGTATGGGTGGTAGGCCAGGGCCAGGGCCAGTCCTGGTCCAGGCTTGGCCAAGGTATATCCGCCAGGCGCTCTTTTCATTGGATGGCTGGCAAAAGTACTGCTCGGGCCATTTTTCTGGATCGCACCCGGCCTGCGGTGGACGGGAGCTGTTCGGCGCCATTGGATTCAATCCACTTAGCATGAGCAGCGCACCGCACGGGGAAACGCCGCGGCTGCAATTCCTGGCAGCAGCCCAGCAACATGCCCCCCCGATACTATATCTAGGTACCTAAGGTACCTAAGGTAGCCTACCTAGGTACTTCAGGTGCCTCCGTACACCCATGGACCTGCCCTGCTCTGGACTGTACCTGAATCCCAGATCAAGCCTGCGTTAGGTCCGGAGTACCTCTCTTCTTGCGTGGACCGCCACCAAACGTGATGTGCCTGCCCGCTAAACCTCCAATTCAGTTCAGCTAAACCAGGTCCAGTACAACAATCCCGTCCCGTGCTGTTCCTGCTTCTGCGACTTGCGCTGCTGGCTGCCAAAGTCCTCCACCTTTTCGCCTGAGCCTGAACCCGAACGACGATCCCATCCTCGACCTGACTTGCCCTTCTCCTCCTGCAGTCTAGTCTAGCGCATGTCCTGTTGAGCCTCTTGTCGACTCACTCCCCTCGACATCGCCTTCAAACACAGACATTGGCGACACCGACTTGGCACGAGGGTTCCGACGCTCATGATCCCTCCTTCGTCAGCCCGACGACGACTCTGTGTATTGTTCTCACAGTCCCAATCTCTTCTACAACGGGCCCCCGCAGCCGCCGCCACGACCTCCTCACCCTGAGGACAACGCCGGCGCTCCTCGACGCTCCCCCGATTCGTCATCCAGCCTCTTCTCCTCTATTGTCTCTCCTCCTACAGCCTCCCGCTGCTACTATCGCCGCCGCTACTCTCTCCATTGGCGACCTCCACCTCCATCACTTTTGATCTTGATTGCCGCCTACAAGGACGACGACGACCTCGACGTCGCCAGCCATGAATTTCGATTCAGGCACCGCCTACGCGGAGTCGGATGCCGACGACGAGTACGAGCGCAGCCTAGGGCCCAACTCACCAGTCACGAACAGCGAGGCATCGCCAATCGATTCCGAGCTACCTTCCTCGAGCGAACATACACCCACTACGTACGGCCATCGCAGCAGCGCCGACCGCCTGCCCGAGACCATCATCTCCGAGTGGACCGCTGACGAGTGCGCCGATTTTATCAGCACAATTGGGCTGGCGCAGTACGCTGACCGTTTCGTTGGTGAGTCGACCCTCTGTTACCTTCGTGCGTCGTTGTCGTTGCGATGTGCTAACCATTGCCAAAAGAGAATGAAATTGTTGGCGAGGCTTTGGTCGCTTTGCAACATGACGACCTCAAGTCCATGGGAATTGCCAGTGTCGGCCATCGCTTGACCATTTTGAAGAGCGTCTACGATGTCAAGAAGGCGCAAGACATTCCGATAGAAAGCGACCACTATGTGCCTCTATGTACGTGATACCGCGCTTTTTCCTCCCCAAGAACTCTTTGACTGACCTGTCTTTGCTACAGCTGCCGATGCGGAAGCGCAGTATGCGACGGCAACACTGAAAGACATTAAGCACTTGGTCGAGCAGCTTCGCCTTAGAGACGAGCGAATGAGTCTGGTAGAGCAAGACCTGCGTCGACTAACGGACGATTTTAGACGTTTACGGGAAGACATGTTACCAGCCCTGCGCTTGGCCAAGGACTCTTCACAACCGCTACCCAACGTATCGACCAACAACAATCAAAATTACGGATACGAGACCGTGTCGCCACCAGCCCCGACACCGTCTTCTACTCAATCCATGAGTTTGAAGAGACAGTACTCAACAAAGAAGATCATGCTCGGAACAACGCCAAAGAACACCTCGCCCTCGCATCTGCAAACAACACACGAGAGAATGGAACAATCGCTGGATCCGTCAAATGCGGCCGAAAGAGCAGTCTTGTCCTCCTCGCACCTGGCAGCCATGAATGGCTCGGGCACCGCTACCTCGCCCGGTTACCCCTCTCCGAATATGCCTTCCCCAACATCGCCTCCGACTCACGGCGGCGCGACGCTCGGATCCCGGTCTTATCGTTCCGATATGCCAACTCCGTCATCAAGATCAACCTTCGCCGAAAGCGAACACGGCTACAAAGGCCGCGAACAGCAAACAGCGCCGAGACGCGGACCGACGCCCGCCCCCGACACCCCAAGCACAAGCAACGCATCCGTCGAGATCTTTAAGTCTTTCCGAGTCAGCATGGACGACCCGTGCTACAAAGTGCTGCCAGCCGCGCTTAAGAAGTACCAAATCAACGCGCCATGGGACCAATACGCTCTTTACATCGTCTATGGGGATCAGGAGCGTTGCTTAGGACTTGACGAGAAGCCTCTCATCCTATTCAAACAACTCGATAAGGAGGGCAAGAAGCCCATGTTCATGCTACGGAAGACGAACAACGCTCAGGTCGATGCGTCAACAGAACAACCAGGGAGCGCAGGGCTTACCGCAAGGGGCGCTGCAACAGGCTACGATCCGCCAGGCGGTATCATCTAGGGAGTGATACCACTGCTGATCATTCTCGACACGTACCCTTCCATGATTTGATTTATTACCCTGCCGGACCGTTTTGAGTGGAAAAGCAGCCGTATGTGGGATGCGGGGCTGCAAGCTCGAATGGACCAGAGCATACCGGAGTTGGGGTGTACCTGCATAGCGCTGCGCGAGGGGAAGACGCGACTGCTTTCGAATATTGTCGCGGAAACATTGTGTGGGTTCGATTGGGCAGCGTCTCTCCACAGTGTTTCGTCTCGCACCTGTTCCTAGGCTCCCCGAACTCGAAACGTGGCTCCGAGCCACATTGCATCTATGTACGAGCTTCAGCTTTTTGGACGGACGAGGCATCGGCCCAGAATTCGCCGCAGCGGAGTTATCCAAATTGAAGTTGAGATGTTTTGCTCTCTCGTGGGGGGATCTAGGGGACGGACAGGGGCTTACGCTGGGTGTAAGCGAAGAACAGAACACCGTTATTGTCAATACTTGTAAGGCTGGGCTGATCAGACGTTGAAGCGGACGTGTGACCAACAGTACCACTTGATAGGAGGCGTAGGATTTCTTGGATATGGGAGTGATGTGGCATCTGCTATATGTGGCGAAAAGACAGACCTCGAAGTCTGTCGAGGGGAGCTTATTTGATTCTTTACGCTACTTTATTCACCATTTGATTGGACTTGCCTTCATAATCACCGTAACTCGTCTGGCTGTATCGCCTGCATAACTACCATACAACACAGAACAGTCCCCTTAGGAAAGGTGGGAAAAGCCAGAATAGTAATCCGATGTGGCTACCGAATCCACCGGCTCACGGAGTATCACGATCCCAGCGAAAGAGGCGTCGCGCTCACGCGTTGACGGGGCCTCTGGACGGACGCCAAGGTGGCCGATCGCACCAAGGTTTCTTCCTCTTCTAGGAGCATGGCGGGTATTTGATCAGCCACGAGGATGGGATGACGAACGGCGAAGGAGGTTGTGGTGTCACCAGTGCCAGAGACGGCGCAAATTTGGCTGTGATGAGGGAGGGGATGAGGCTGTGCTGGGAGCCGTGTGAGTAGGCTTCTGTTGCATCCTGGAACGGGGGAGCTCGTGAGGATGGATGGGATGATCGGATGGAGAGTTTCATCTTGCTCTTACATTTTCGAGCATGTTTGCTAGGACAAATCGAGAGGAGGTTCATCGTTTTGTTTTTTTTCTTAAGTGGTCACATATACATACGAGGAGATCGTCATCCAGCACAACGGCCTACCGGGAGGGTGGTATTCGGGTGCGGCGGAGGAACGGAGCGGACGGGTAGTGTGTCTCAGTCTGGTGGGCGGTCGTGCAGTTTGTGAACCCCCAAAATTCCTAAAAGGGGACGGTTGGGGGCTGAATGATGTGGGTTGTGGGATTGACCGCCGTCCCTCGTCTGACGGCTGGGGTTATTCTTTTCTTCTAGAACATTTGGATTTCGTTGTTGGGGAAAGTAAGAGATGAAAATGTTCCGGGGAGAGTCGATGACTTTGCGAGGTTGGGTCTGGGTTGCGAGTGATATTGTTCATCGGCGGAAGATGTGTCGTTGACTGGTTTTGAGATGAAATGGTTGGCGCCGGTTTGTGGAAGGGTTCCATCATGCAGAAGATCAGCTTGGACTTGAGAATTTGGCACGGCTCCGGACCCGTTTTGCTTCCACGTTCCTTGTCTCCCGTTTCTGATATTGCCTTTTATGCCTTCCTCTCGGTAACTGCGTACATGTTGGCAGCTCAGAACTGACTTACCTATCCGGGTGTCGTCGGCTTGCATCTGCCTTGCTGAGTCCTAATTCCCGTCGTCTGTCTCGAATCCACCGCTTCGTTAGGGCTTCGTATCTCTGCGCAGCTCCACGCTCACACCCTTGATGGACCGCAACGTCTCAGATTTTTTCCACACAGGTGAAGCCCGAGTGGCTCAGTGGTAAAGCGTCTCACTAGTATCCGGGTTAACGGTCCGACATGAGAAGATCGTCAGTTCGATTCTGGCCTTGGGCACTGTGTAATCCTTTTGATTTCGTTAGGGAGAATGTGTGCTGTAGTAAGTCGATCTGTCTTCTCATTTTGCTCTGCGCTTTGCAGCACCAATCCATGATGTGGAACTGAAAATTATGCGTGCTTCTTCTCATTGATTTCTCCTTGGTTGTTGGTGTGAGTGAGTCTAGTAGTCTGTTTCTAATATTAAAAAAATTCTCTGTCTGTCACGCGGGGTAGGTTGTGTGTTACGCCCATGCAACAACATTATAGGCAGGATCAGAAGGAGGCCAGGCAAGACTGTTTGTAGATAGTAGTCAATTAACAAATCCTCAAGAAGTCCACTCGGTGAGTAGATGGTGGCTTTTCATACTTTCTCGATACATTTGTCTAACTTGTGATCCGTCGACAGTTAACCTCAAACTGTGGTTGGTGGTTAACAATAAAGTAGAGAACGCCATAACCCTTCCGAAGTAAAGAATGCTGCCTTTCAAAATCTGTTGATATCTTCCTCAGATTCAGGAAATCTTTGGTTGTGAGGAGGATAGATAGACCCGAATGACGTACATTGATATCGCTGGTCTTGAGTAACTTCCAAGTCACCTGCGAGCTCTCGCCCTCGGTTGAAGATTCCGTGCTTCTTATTCTGCCTATAAAATTTTTTTATCTCGAGAGTGCGTTCTAGTGAATTCTAATTGACCTCGACAAGACAATCTCTGCATGGGAAAGAGCAATTCGAATAAGACCGGCCTCCAGCACCTGCCTCCTCCGGTACCTTCTTCGACCCCTCTCCCTAGCAGGCTCACTGCAACCACTTATTTTTGACTTCGTCCTCCATCACAGCCTTTTCCTTTCCCCCGGTTTTTTTACTTGCTTCTCGTCGTAAGTTCCTGGGTTGCATGGGAAAACTTCCAGACCAACCCTCCTTCCCGATCATCCAGAGGGTCTGCGTCTGAATATTGCCGCCACTCTTCCTCCCGCCAATTCTTTTTCAGGTGAAGCATTTTTGTGTGGGCAATTTTCAAGCGCGTGAGAAATTTTCGGTGTTTGACTAACTTCTCATAGACTTGCCGCAGAACGATCCGAACCGAGGCAACAACCAAACGCGACAACAGCACCATCTGGCGGCAAATACAAACTTTTGCTTGAAACAGAAAGACGAATCGACAGACGACATCATGGATCCTAACAGAGCCATCCCCTTTGGCTTTCAAGCGGGCAACGGGCAGCTTTCTTTCAGCAATAGGGGCAGCTCGGTCACCTGGTTCCCTCCGACACCTCTCGGTTCTAACAATGAGAATGGTGTATCTGAAGACGAGAAAAAGAGCCGTCGCGTCCAAGTCGATGTGGACGACTTAGGAGTTTCCGTTCTCCGTCTTGGCTCAGACATGACCTTTGACTTCAGGGCAGTCCATGCCGAGGCTGAAAAGATTGTCGGCGACATCACATCAGAGCGCGACGAGCTCCAAAGGCAGCTTCAAGAGGCTATTTCGATGCAACAGAAAGAGTTGAGCGACGTTCATCTTGAGAAAAACGCGTTGGAGGAAAAGTGTTCTCGTCTCCAGAAAGTTGCAAAAGAACTTGAGACTGCGAACAATTTCAAGGCTGCTGAATGCACGAACGTCAGAGAGAAGCTGAATACCACGACGGCGGAAAAACACAAAGTCATTGACGATGTGTCGAGGCTCAAAGATGCCAACCATTCTCTTCGGACCGATCTAGAGTGGGAAAGAGCACGTAACCACCAGTCGAGTAAAGAAGCTCCTCAGCAGGCCAACTCAGACTGCCCTTCATCAGAAGCGCAGCAAAAAGTTCACCAACTTGAAATCAAAATTCGCCAACTGACGAAAAAAGTCGAAGAGCACAACGTCTACGTCATGACAAAAAACGATGAATGTGAACGACTGAGACAAGACGTCAGCGCAAAGGCCTCGCAGATTTACCATATAGGGAACCGAAATACTGAGCTGAACGATGTCATCCGCAGCCGTGATCAAGACGTCAGTCGCCTCGAGGAAGATCTGCGCATCCTCAACGATCGGAATACAGAGCTCCAAATCGAGATGGATGAGCTTGAGCGGTCCAACAACGATGAGGACGACAGATACTACAGCTCGCCTAGAGCTACCAAGAAGCGGACGCCCAAGAGGGCCAGAAAATGAATAAGTCGTGACGCCAACCACGAGGAAGAGGAGTTATAGATAAGCGATCAAGGCGGTAATAAGCAGGGATAGGGTTGAGTATTCGGCAAGAGAGAACACTACTGAAGGCGAGGATGAATTACAAAGCGTCCAATTTACGGACACCAAAGATGTCAGCGGAAGTTGGGCGTGAAAGTTTTGGTTTTCCAGAAGATCGCTGCAGGATAGATACTGTAAAAGGGCGAAGAGATTTCTACGTAGGAAAGAATACAGTCTTTCATAAAACCAGATTGCCTGTCATCATGTTCAGATTGCTTCTGCGCGGTCCAAGCCAGCCTTCATGTTTTTGCGTTTACGGGTCCGTCTAAGAGGGTGCGTGATAATCGTTTTACAACGCAAGAAGTAACGCACTTCACCTTCTTGGCTTCGCGTTTTGTCCAACCTCAAACCCAATTGTTTAGGTATGCTGGTCTTGTAGGCGTTAACTGTGCTCCCATCTTAATGCGACTGTCCCATCGGCAGCTATTCAGACATCTTACTAACCACGCTCTTGGCGGAGTTCAAAGTGCTGAGCGTCATAAAAGACTTCTTGATTGTTTAATTCATCTAAGGATAACGAGCTAGCGTCACTGTTACGATGATGCAAAATTTGAAGTTCCGACGCTGGGAGGTTGGCAACGACGCCGTTGACACGAAATCCTGCATAAGATAGTCTGTGTACAATAGTTTGGATGGCTTTCTGCTTAGATGTCAAGAAGAGAATTGATACTTCCTTAGAAGCACCAAACTTACACAGATAGCAAGCACCCACGTTCAATGCTCTCACTGTCCTTACTCCTCCTTATGTCCAATCCTCGGCAGGCAAAGCCACAACGCAAGCATAGCCCCCAAGAACGCCAGGATGATAGGTTGCAGAACCTGGACGCCTTTCGCCTGAGCCAGCACGCCGACCGCAAACGGCAGAATAGCCGCTCCGCTCCCGCCGAACGCCGCCGCAAACCCGATCGTGCTGACATGAAGATGCCTCGGAAGCAACTCCGTGGCCGCGACGACCACAGCCGGGAAGAACGGACCCAGAAACAACCCCTGCAGCGAGACCGCGACCGCAGAGACATAGAACTGCGGCACCAGCCAGAAGAGCAGCTCCAGGCCCATGGTGATGGGGATATAGATTGACACGGCGAGCTTCACCCCCAGCTTTGGCGTAACGAACCCCAGAACCACACGTCCCAGGGTGATGCCCAGCCAGAAACCGACGGACGTCATGTCCGAGTCGAAGTTGTTGGCCCCGCGCACCTGGACCATGAACTGCACGATCCAGCCGCCGAGCGAGACCTCGGTGCCGACGTAGGCGAGGAGGAAGAAGGCGCACAGCCACGAGACGCGGGCGTTCGGGCGTTTGAAGAGCGCGGTGCGCATGCCGCCGCCGCCGCCGTAGGAGCCGTTGGCGCCGTTGTTGGGCTGGCTCACCGTCTCGCGGTACGAGGCGCCCGTCTGTTTCCAAAATGCGTAAGTGCACCACGCCAATTCGATCACGGCCATGCCGAGCTTGAACTCACCCCCTCGTCAGCTTCAAATCATCCGGTTGTTTTCTTGTGCAAGTGGTACTACTAACCAGGATGTAGTAAAAGGTCCACCATCCCATATTCGCCTTGTTGATCATCGTCGTTGCGATGAGCGGGCTCATGACGCCGCCGGCACCGTAACAGGCGTGCAGGAATCCCAAGACCTCGTTGGCGCGGTCCATGTTGCCGGTGTACGCGTTCCACGCCGCATCGCTGATGCCGTTGCCGAAACCCGCGAGGATTTAGACGACGATGAGGACCGGGTAGGACGGGTGCTGGGAGAAGACGACGTAAGCGGCGATGTGGCACGACGAGGCGATGATGACGATGCCGCGCTGGCCTACTTTGAGGTGGATCCAGTTGTTGAGCAGCGCGGAGACGACGTAGCCGACGAAGGGTGAGAAAAGACGAGGGACACGACGACGTAGCTGAGGTTGTAGTATGATTCGAGCTGTCTAGGGTGAGTTTCCGCTTGGCATTGAAGAGCAAGGTTTGCCTATCCGTAAGGAATCAGAGCCTGAGATCGCGTCAGTGGTTCGGTTTTTTTTTTTTTTTTTTTTTTTTTCCCCCACTCAAGAATATCCATGAGCTTGGGGACTTATACCGTAGGCAGCATCATTCGCGGCCGAGACGAACAGACTCAAAAAGCAGGATAATACTCTCTTCGCATTTGACCTGGGGTAGTTCCATTTTTGAGTAACGGCTGCAGTCGTCGTCGGCACCGGCAGACCGCCGGTCGCATCTACGTTGGATCCGAGGCGGTGACCTTCGGTGTTGAGGAGACTGGCGTCCTTTGGAGTCGCCGGCCTTTCGAAGCTCTGCAATTGGATGGTCGAGGTAGACGACGTCGTCGCCATGTTGACAAAGCAGGCCGAAGGACGGCGGAAAGATAGCTTCGGTTTTCCCGGGTTCAACTGGAATCGACGACCGTTCTTACTCGAGTTTCTCAAGGCACGGATGTGTTTGCGACTGTTCAATGTCCAAAGGCAAGCGAGAAGGGACCAGGTGGGTTTTTATGACAGCACTTTGCGGGATGGATCTTGAACTTATGACGAATCAAGGACATGTAATATGAGTATGTAATACTGTACAGCACCAGCATGACCATATGGGATAATCTCAGGCGGCTCCAAGAGAAAAAGCACCCCAGTTTTCCCCAGCTTGAGAGACACTGCCTCAGGTCTCGCCCGCACCACGGAATATATTTCGCTAGTTGGTCGGGAACTCAGTCAGGGAACAGGCATGAGTCAATGGATTGTTTGTTTCTCATGCTCGTACAATATAGGAAGGGGGGGGGGGGGGGGGGCGGGGGGGGCGATCATTACATTCCTGGGCTTGAGTGGAAGAAGATTCAAACCCGACAGACCGGCGCGGTATTCCGACGACACCAATGGGTGGTACCCGCATTCGGCAAATCCCCGGGCGGTACCTTAGAACGCCGGGGCGAAAACGGGGCCGAAGTGGAAAACAGATACCGCCAATACAAAGCCTGACACCATATTCGTTTTGTTTCCCGATTGGGAGCATCTCTCAGCTCGGGGCTCCACTAGACTCGGTTTACGACGACATTCCGCGGGCTCTGTGCTTAACGTCGTTGGCAAGAGGACAGATCGAAGGGAACAGAAAGAAAACAGTTCCAATTTGCGATACTGCCACTGGAACCAGGAAGAACGTGGTTCAGAAATACTGTGCAAACTCACTTCTCATCATCACCTTCATTGTTCGGTATGGAGCTAGATTGCTAAGGCATCCACCAAGTCGTATTCTTCATGATCCCTTTGCAGAATTGTATCAAAAAGCACATCGCAGACGTCCTGCTAAGATCGTAACCTGACGCAATCTGTGGCAAGGATCGAATGATTGGCTGGAGATGACTTCGACCCCAGGAGGAAAACCCCCGATGTGCAAATCAGAATCTGGAATAACACCAGAACTCCGCTGAAAGGAGGAGAAGGTGGAATCTCCGGCATGGGAAACTCACTCGGTAAATATGAAAAAATCGAATGATGTCCATTCCGCATCATGAAACTTGGACTCTGTCCATGCTCCAGTCGGCAGCAGGTCCATATGTCTTTCGAACAGTCTTGAGGTCCGCGCAGTGGAAACGACCCCAGCAGGCTCAGATGATTCCACGGGTACATCATTAACAAAAAAAATATACGGGGATGGGGGCCTATCATCCTTCAGGACAATGACCACGTCCCATTTACAACAGTCGTCAGCATTGCATTAGCATCGGGCCGTCCCGCGCCTCCCATAACATCCTCCCAGATCCCGACCGGCATTCGACTTCAGGGTCTCAGATCATTAGACAGGTGCCAATTGTCGCGACGGGGCGGCCGCACGTCTTCGCCCCTATCTGTAGATATGCGACGGGCTGCCTGTTGATCGCAAGACATAGTAATGGCGCGTGCTGGGACGCTGGGCCAAATTGGGGCTGTCAGTGACGCTCTCCCTTGCTTCGGACTTTCATCTATAACGCAATCTTTCGAGCTGCGTTTCTCCACGAATCCCTACCGACTTTGATATTTATCTGCACCATGGGCCATCATGATATATTCGTTAAGAGTCGGGCTTTGTGTTCAATAGTCAATTCTCACGCATCGAGCGTTTACGGCCGAGGCTCTCGAGAGCAGCATTGTACAGGTGTTATTGCGACAAATCATACAGGGTAGTCATGTTTTCCCTCTCTGGGGATGATCGTGTGTCCAGTCTACTAAGTCTATCGTCTTCCGCCAGCCATTAAGCCGAGATCGATCTATCGTTTCGCTCCGGTACCATACACAAAAGAAGCGGGAGAAAGTCGAAAAGAAAAACCAAAGAAAAAGTAATGTCCCAGCGCCTCGAGAGGCGAAAATGATTTAACGCCTGAACCGACCTAACTTATTCTCGTGAAATGTCACGACCGAAGACCTTGGACTTGAGCCAGTCGTTGATGACCAGAAGACGGTTGCGAGCTAAAGATTGTTAGCGGGCGAAGAACTGCCGAGGCAAACCTTTGGAAACTTACTGCTGAAGCACATGGAAAGGTAAGCACTGCGCCAGAAGAGGTAGGTCATGCTACCACCACTAGCGATGTTGCCATTCCACCAACTGACGTCGGCGACAGCCTTCTCAGAGCCAATGTAGGCTAAGCTGCCTTGGTGAGAGTAGTGGAAGGGCTTGATGTCCTTGATGCGACGGAGCTGGCGCTCGTGGGCCTCAATCTCCTTGGCAACCTCAGCCGCGTTCCCGGGCTGAAGGTTCAGGTTGCCGCTGAGCTCTTGAACACGGGCCTCGAGGGCCTCGGTTCTGGCCATGTTGTTGAAGAGCTTGGCAAGGAAGTTGCCCTCCTGAGCGGCGACCTGAGCAGTCGGGGCGTATCCAGCGACGGCACAGTCACCAATAGCCCAGACATCGCGGGTGCCCTGGACAACGAGGTACTCGTTGACGGCCAAACCGCGGCGGGAGTCCTTCTGAGCGGGAATCTTGGAGATGAGGTCGCGGACGATGGGGCGAACGGCGTTACCGGTGGCCCAGACAAGAAGACCGTAAGGGATCTTGAGAGTCTGCTTCTTTCCATCAGGTCCAGTAGCCTCGGCCTCGACCAACTCGTTAGTGACCTTCTTGACCATGGTCTTGGTCATGATGTCGATCTTCTCCTCCTGGAAGGTCTTCTCGGTGTACTCGATGAGCTGCTTGGAGAAAGAAGGCAGAACGTTGGGAAGAGCCTCAATCAGGGTAACCTTGAAGCGGTCGGCGATTTCGGGAACCAGACGCTTGATGTCCTCCTCGAAGAAGTCCTGAAGCTCACCGGCGAACTCCACACCAGTGGGTCCACCACCGACAACAACCATGTGCATAAGACGGCTGATGTCGTCGGCGGACTGGTCCTTGAAAGCGGCAGTCTCGACGCAGTCCATGATCTTCTTGCGAATAGCCTGAGCGTCACCAATCTCCTTCAAGAAGCAAGAGTTCTCGCGCACACCCGGAATACCGAAGGTGGCGTTCTCAGCTCCGACACCAACAACCAGCATGTCGTAGGGGACCTCAGTCTCGGACATGGAGCCTCTGATTTCCGAGTTATCCTGAATCTTGACAACCTTTCTGCCGGGGTCGATGGAGCTGGCCTCGGCTTCGTAGAACTTGACGGCGGCCTTCTTGTGGCGGAGAATGGTTCGGATAGGCTCCATGATAGAGCGGTGCTCAATGGTGCCGGTCGTGCATGATGGGAGGAGAGGAGTGAAGAGGAAGTAATTTCTCGGCGAGATAACGACGACGTTGTAGTTCTCGGCGTCGAGCTTCTTCAGCATGGAGACAGAGCCCCAACCAGTACCTGCCAAGTTGTCAGCATCAAGTTATCGTAATCACGGGCGAGCAGGTGAATGTACCAAGGATAACCAGAGTCTTCTTGGTGGGGTCAAGCTCGACCTGGTCCTCAAAATGCCTGTCCTCGTAAACCTCATACCCAACAAAGGCGAAGAGACCGAGGGTCGAGAGGTAGGTAAGACGCCAGACCCATCTGAAGGTCCTGCGGATCTTGCCAGGCTTCTTGACGGGTGCGGTATCGGCGTAGGCCCTGCGGAACTGGCGCGCAACAATCTTGGAAGCGTTGGCAGTTACTGGCCTTGCCGCAGTAGCACGAAGGCCCCGTCTTGAGGTGGTTGTGAGGGTTCTGCGACCAAGGCTGGCAACAGTGCGCGGAGCTCTCGGTGCGAGCTGGGCCGCACGAAGGGAGCTCATGGCTCTGGCGGTCGAAGCCATTGCTTCAGTTGGCGACGGTGGAAAGGCCTCCAAAGACCGGTAAAAAGTAGTAGAAGAGGCGACGGACGCGGCGATGCAATGAAAGGGACAGAAAGAGGCGGAGGAAGGAAGGGAATTTGGAGAACGATAAGGATGCGCTGGTGGTCGTGTGTGACGCAGCAACAAGAGACCGAGTCGGCGGTATTTTTTTTCGCATCTTGCAGAAAATTTCAGGTGCTACGGCAGAGATAGCGCAACTTTGCAACTCAGGCAGGTCTTGGCTGGGGCTACCTGCTGGGACTACAGGGGATTCGGCTGCGCGGATACAGGATTACAGGGGTCACATCCTCCCTTGGGTCCCCTTGGGGGTCTTCTGCGATGGGTACCAGAGAGGAAACAACGCGCAAATGGCGACCTGTACCTAAGCATCTTGCGCCGCCGCCTGCCACCTCATACCCCGGTCGCGGCCGAATCCTGGCGTTTTGGCCGACACGCAATATTTTCTTTCTACGGGCCTGGCTTTCCGCCAGACAATCACTTTCAGCGCCATACTAATTACCTAGCCGTATATCGTGATGGCAACATAAACTCAGATGACTCAGGGTATCTCCATTGCGCTCTTTTCCTGCACTTTCTCTCGTCCGCGTTCATCACGGGTAGCTAACAAATCCCTGATGTCACACACAAACTTCACGATTACCTTCTTCCGGGTCCACTTTCACCTGTCACCCAGACCACTTTTTTGCAGAGCCGCTATTTACTGACAGTCATCCCCACGACAACGCCAATTCAGCTTATGCGACATTATCAACCGTGGCATTGTCACCTGCCATCCTTCTCTCCGAGAACCCAAAAGCTCGTGAAAGCTTATGTGACGGCGATTGCCTACGACACACCCTAGTTGTTCCTATTTCAACCGCAAAAGAGCAACTAGAGAACGCCCCTTATGCCGTTTCTCCGAGCCTCTCCGAACCAGCGACTATCTTGGTTTTGTGGAAACATGGATTTCACTTTAGCTCGCGGCTCTTCGCGATCGCTGACGACGCTACATTTGAAGGCTTGCAGTCACTCAATCCGAAATTGGTCCCCATATCCCGAAAAGTTGCCGATGTCCCGAGGATGGGGTAGAAATGAGGTGCCACCCCATTCGGCCGACATTCCCACGCCTTTGAACTTCTCCGCCGCGTCTCGCACCGCTCCTTCCATTTCCCGAACCAGTTCGGTGCCTCGAGACGAGGCACCGCCTCCCGGGTGGTACCTGCTCTGAGCGGGCCGAAGTGCCCCACAATGCTGCTTGCCTCCGAACTCGTCGCCGAGGCCATGGAGCCTTTGGCTTTAAGAATTTCGGCCTGGGTCGATGGCAGCATCAAGAAGAGCCTTGGTCGCCATCTACTCACAACCGTCGTCATGCTGCCAGCCGCAGGCCGGCATGTCTTGTCTCTGCACCGATAATTCCAAGACCCTCAGACGATTCACCGCATCAGACATTTGGCTGCGCACTTGACGTGGTCGCCTCGGCCTGATGTTCTAGCAGGTGCTTCGGCTTCCATCGCACCCTCTCGCTTTCTTGCACACCCTCTTGTGTCCGTGTCGTGCTGAGATGTAGAAAACTTGGCAACACTTGGCGAATCTCGTATTGGTATGCCCGGCGAGAGCATCACGACACGCTGCCCAACCACCGACCAAACGCGCCCGTCATCTGGAGATGAGAATGAAGAGAGACCGACGAAGTGTATAAAGCACTCTGCACGGGACAAACCTGAGTAGGAAGCCTAACGCATGCTCGGCGCAAACTCGACACAGTGGGTCTGAAGCGGCCCTCCTCCATCGGCATGAGCTCACTTTGGGAAAAGTTTCCTTTGGCCAAGCCTTGTTGTTCGAACCAGAAGCCCCCGACCGAGATCGAACGGGCGTGCTAGTGTGAGCGGGATAACAACCACCGCACAGAAACGAAACGGATCTTCTGGTGCCTTTTCTCCTGTTCAACGACCTCAGCCATCCGGGCCACGAAGGACTGAAACGTCGCAAACTCAACCCAGCCAGAGAAAGCCCAGCAGTAGCCGCAGTGGACGGCCGAAGGCCGTAGTGGGTAACGTTGTGGAAAATATGAAACAGGGTCGTGTCTGACTACGAGCTCACACAGGAGAGAAAGTGGGCCAAGAACTCCAAAGGCCGGTTCAGCCTAGCACATTCGGACGGAACGAGCAGATGAAGTGCCAGTAACCGCCTAGTTGATCGCATTTCGCGACCCAGCAGCAGAGGGCGAGAGCATCAGACGCTTTTTCGTCATCAAGCGGTGCCGAGTGCCGTTGAGGCTTCATCTTCGACGAGTGAACCCCATCGCCAGTCGCCCTCAGCATACCCGCTGCCTCGTATCTTGATCATGGGCCAATTCTCAGCTCACCCACCTCGACAGCGCTTACACTGCATAATGTTGCCCCGGTGCGGCTGCTCGAACGATGCCCGCAATTTATGCCGGCAGAAAGAGTGCCCACATCGAGTTACTTCCAGCCCGCCACGCAGAACCACTTTGTTGATGGTGAACCAGCTAGCTCTTCAAGTTGAATGTCTACCCAGGCACCATATCGCTCGGATCTACGCGTCGGAATGGCAGGCGAAGTAAAGGGCAGATTTCAGAAAATTACATCACGGCGCTTCCCACATTCGCCTATCTTATGGACAGTAGTAGAATTGGGGCGTGCCCATGCAGTGGAAGGCATCCCGCGTCTTGGTAGTTGATCGTGAGCTTGGCGATGTTGTCGTGGTACCCAAGCCGCGGGAGATTTGTCGAGCGACGTTGATCCCCGCAAGGACTGCCAACGCCCGCGAGCGCAATATGGCATCGCGACTATGGCCAAACAGAGTATATTGATTCACTATATTGCGAAGCGGCTTGGGACTTCGAGGTTTTCGGCGATCTACCGTGTTCTTAGCACGGTTAATATATATAGCCAAGCCTCCGCTCTGGCTTCACGACGTAAGAATGTCCAGGTTTTGGGCTGCTGTTAAAGGCGGCTAAAGCGCCCAGCAAGCGCCCAGCAAATGGTTCAGAGAAAGTTGTGGACGAGCACAGAGCACGAGCATAGTTCCCTCTAGTGCCTAGAAAATGCGTTACTCGCCGAGAAGCTCTTCGGGGAACGGAACTTAGATCTCCAATACTTCCGGCTATGAAGGTCCGGCAAGCGAACCTAGTGATCAAGCTTATTGTGTGAACTCAGGGGAAGTGACCCAATCAGTGGGCAAGTGACGGATTGCTCAGATCACCCATTCGCAGGTTTCCAGATGCCAAGATGGGAGCTTATTTGCCTCTTCGGCGCGACAACTCCTGCGAAGTGTTGCAGAAGGCTGCAGAGGGGAAGGGGTTTAGAGGATGAGGATGAAATGAAGACAACGCGAGGACACGGGCGCAGGAGGAGACCGGTTAGGACGGCAAAAGTGTGCGACGAGAGTCAGGTTTGGGTGGGAAGACCGTGCGGCTCTCTCGCCCGTCGAGGGGGTGTAGCATAACCCGAGGCCAATAGCAAAAGTAGCCGACTCCGAGGCGCGCGGTATGAGGGTTCTAGCTTGAGGGTTTGTAAGTCAGCAGCAAGGCGAGAGAGAAAAGGAGGACGAGGGCTGCCGGTTCATCAGGGGCCAGAACGAGGCGAGTGGTTCCTCGGGCTTAAGCTGTAGCTGAGGGGGGATGAGAAGCGGCTATCTAATGATAATGTCGAGTATTAGACCGGATTGCTCGTTAATCATCATCAAAGGGACGTTTCCAGAAGGAATTAAACAATCACTAGCTCTCTCCTAGGAGAAACTAAAGTGAAGGGCCAAACTAGAATCTGGGCGTTTTGCCTAGCAATGGACGTTTCCGTCGCCCAGATCTGGCAGCTGGAAGGAATGACAGGGGGTCCAAGCCAACAGCGGCAGTTGGCGCTGCACCTCAGCATAAACGTTGAAGAGCCTCACCTAACCCGAGGACCCTGGGCGAGCTGTGAGAGTGTGTGGGTAGATGTACTGCCAAAGGTATTAGGTGTGAGTGTGTGATGGGGGCAGCCATCTATCGCACAACGGATGACGATGGCCTTACAACCGGCAGTCCAGGGGTTTTCCCTTCGTTTTCAGGGGCAGACGAGATTGGATTGGAGGATGGATACAGACGTTGATTCGGCATAATGGCAGGTCGGAATAGACGGCGAGAAGTCAGTTCAGCCCCTGAACCACGACAGGGAACCGGATGTGTGGTGTTTTGACGGCTATATAATTCTGGTTTGGGTATGCCTTACCACCACACTTCCCCCTGTCTGGCACGTCGGTGCCTGACGTGCTCTCCGACCTACGTATTGCCTCAAGGCTGGGAGCTTCAGCTTGGGACCTACCTTGACTCCCACTTAAGGCCGATGCGACGAATGGAGTGGCTGAACATAGGTAGCGAAAGGCAGTAGAAGGAGATCACGATGTGTCATGTGCCCTCTACGGCACGGGAGTGCCGTGCTCGAAGCGTCAGATATGCAGTTATCGATCGAATTTTCCACTCCGGGGCAGCTGGGTCAGTCCCTGGGCACCTAGACCCAAGCTATGAACGCGAAGATGTCTGACTGAAGTGAAGGACTGAGGATGCAGAGGCTCTTCTGACGGGCGGGCTTCAGCACACTTGCGCAACGCCTCAGCGATGTTCCAGCACTTGCAGCGGGGACAGATCAGTGCGCCGGAATGTCTCCCGGCAGCCACTACGACGGCTTACAAGGAATGTAGAGTCTGGATTTCTGGAAAGTAAAGACGCTCTGTCGATGAGTTAGTCGATTGACCCGACTAATGAAGCAAAAAGGGCGGGAAAATCCGAGGGAATCTGAAAAAGGCTAGGCCCAAAGTGTCAGCGTGGTGTCTGTTCTCTACAACCCGTCCCCCAGTCCGCACTGGGCCCTCCCTTGTGCTGAAACCCGCTCTTTCCCTTTATGCTGCCACCTGCTAGCGCCCATACAACATCCCCTTCATCCCGATTCGGTCCTTCAAAACCGCAGCATCGACTCCAGATTGGCCTGCAGTATCGCCGGCCAATCTCTCTCTCTGTCCCTAGCACCGACAGAGGGGCTTTCTTCCAATTTATAGAACACTAATATATAGAACTTTTTAGAGCTAGAAGTATATATCCTGACCCCTAACAACCTAGTACCCTTACCCCCTCCTCCCTCCCCTAGTCTCTAATCCGCTTCTTTAGCGCTTTAAAGAACTTAGTATACTACTTATTATATAGCTAGTTAATCTTAGCTATATCCTTAGATATTAGCTATATTATACTTTTAAACTTTATTTTAATCTTATTAATTATCTTAAGTTATTCCTTTCTTATTTTCTTTATTATTATATAACTTAAATTACTAGGAGATAGAAAGACCTCTATCTTTTAATTAGAGTAATATTAAGAGGGTTATTAAACTAGTAGTTCTATTAATACTTAGGGTAATTTATTATAAGAAGGGTATTAATAAGATATAAGTATTAAAGTATCTTAGTAGCTTAGTTTAGATTAATTTAAGATACTTATAGTTTTATTACTATACTTAGATAGAGTATTTTAATAATTTATTTTATAACCTTAGATTACTTATAGAGGTTTATAATATCCTATAGCTTATTCTAAGTCTTCTAGTTTAAGGTTTTAATTAAAATCGTTATCGTTAAAGTAGTTAGTAACTATTGCTAAGTTTTTATTTATTATTCGGCGTGGAAAAGACCCCGTTTTTTGCGGACATAAAGGTTACTAAGTACTAAGAGGGGCTTTCTTCACTGCTCGTCTTCCTTCCCTGATGGGAAACCCCTTGCCCCCTGTCACGATTTTCACATTGGACACGCTGTATACACTGGGGTGTCCCTGAGCCTGGCCCTCCTGATGGCTTCCTACGTTCCGTTCTGCTCCTTCTGGCCTCCTCCTTCGCCGCCCGTGGGCCATCCCCCACCGGTATGTATGAGGATGAAGCTACCCCTGTGCTGTCTCGTCTCGCCCCTTGCCCTCAGCGTCTCCGTCTGCCTACCGCTGGAGCTTCAGAGCCTGGAGGCCTGCTGGGGCAAAGATTGAACCCTACAAGCTTCTGTCCCTCACCTATGCTCGTTGCGCACTGGTTCGAGTCCATCGAGTTGCTGGAAAAACACCATTCCACGCTCTTTCTACCATCCATGCTGCGTGCCAGCAGGAGCCAGGACCCTTGTCTCCAGACGCCAGGGGAATGGGATACGGGTTAGACCACAGCTAGGGTTACCGTGGGAGGCAGGGTAGGCAGGGGAGAAGGGTGGGGGGTGGGCCGCTGGACCTTCCTCGATGTCGTCTTTGCCGGTTCTACGCTACAAACCATTCGGGCAATTTTTGGTGTGACTACGTGGCCCTGAAAACCTCGACTCATCATCGTCTGGAATCGACTTTGTGCGCGTTGCTGCTGCTGCGCATTCGTCTTCGGTCTGCCAAGACAACCAGCCAGTCTGAGCAGAACCGAGCCTTGACCTTTCACGGTTGGAAGTCCAGGAAACGAAAAGCGTGGAAACAACAAGTGGATGACGAGTCGCCCTCGTCTATGCCTCTCGTCGAATCTCTTCAGCCCCTACTCAGGTACGGCATGACAAAATCAAACCACGCGAGTGACCGCTGACTTGCATTCCACGGACCACCCTCTAAAGTGCCGCACCCATCGGCTTTCGCGTGCCAGTTCCTGCGCCAGTCCTAGTCAGTGCTGGTGCCCGTCCGGGGTGTCTGGATCTATCCCTGAGCCATCTCGGGGGGCATCTGTCATGCAGCATGGGTCTCCCCGCGAATGGTGGGTAGATGATCAACCCAATCTGATACATACTGTCGCCTCTCTCTAGGCTGCCTTCTCTCATTCCCGCCTGTCTCCCTCTTCCACCTCTCTTGCCTGCAAGCTCTGTCAGTTGTTTGGTATTCACCATTTTTTGCATTCTTCACATACCAAGGCCGGCCTTATACCTTTCGATTCTTTTAGACCCCTTTGCTGGCACTGCTGTCTATTTTGTCTTGTATCTTTTGTTTTTGATCTGTTACTTGCCTTATGCATCCGACTCGACGGCTGCTCGCACGATTTTCTTACCGCTACGCCTCCACCCGTCGACTTCATTCACTCTTATCACTACAGAACTTTGGAAACTGAAGGCCATGGTCGGAACCGATTGACAGAAGGGCACATCTCGGCGACTATCTTCGGTCCGGACTGGAAGGATAGGATGGTTGAGAAGAAGAATATGGCTCCCCACGCAGTCCAACGGGGCGAGACGCCCAAGAGACGAGCCGTCCGACCCGCCAACATTCGCATACCATCTATTTTCAAGGAACGCGGCGAAGAATCCGATGATGATTACGCGACGCAAGTACGGAGGGCCGCCGGTGGAATCTGGAAGAGGGCGACGAATCCTGGTCACGACTTTGCCAACATAGTAAAAACTCGGTCAGACAGCGACAGTGACGACCCGAGGAGGAAGCAGAGACTCAAGAACCCTCCCCAACAACAGCAAGACGAGCCTTCGAGCCCGGCTGAGACCCCACAGGCTAGGCCCTCCACGAATTTGAGCCAGACACCGCTACCTGTGGCGTCACTTCGACCGTTACCGGCAGCATCAGCGCGTCCGCAGCCATCGTTTCCACCCGCCATCGCACTACCTCAGTTGTCTAATCCTCCACTGCGAGCATCGGCACCAGTGCAGATGTTCCCCACCCCAGCTGTACCGGCGGCACCACAAAAGGTAACCAACACCCCCTCGGCGTCTAAACCACCGCCTACCGCCGAGACGCCAGTCGCTCATCCAGAAGTTCCCGTCCAGCGTCCACCTGAGCCCGAGGAGCCATCACCGCCTCCACCGGTTCTCGCACCAGTAGAACATGACCCGCCGTCGCCGCCACCTCCCCATGAACTCCCTCCACCGCCTCCATCACCACTTCCTCCGCCACCAGCAACAAGGACTGTCACGGCTCCAGCACGCACAGTCACCTTGATTTCGACAATGATGGCTACTGTTGATTCTGTAAGTGGCCTCGTCTGATACCATAAGAGCCCTCCGCTGACTATAGGAGCCTTCACCTAAAAAGACCAAATTTCCCAGGCCTTCCTTACCACCTCCTTCTGTGCCGCCAATGACCACCGGCTTGCCGCCCTTGCCTCCTGTTGAGCCATCCGCGCCGAGAAAGGGTGTTGACGGCCCCCACTTAACGCCAACAGTCACTGCTACCTTGGCATCAGCAGTGATTCCTGCGGAAACGATCTCAGCTCTCCCTGGACAAGCCGGAACAGACCGTCCCGACAAAGACGACGGCAGGCCACCACGCATGAACCCTGAAACAGAACACGCCCTCATCGCCGTTGGTTCTATTGGTAAGTACACTGCGGCGTGGCGAGGAGTTCCATAGCTTACGAGAACTAGGTTCATTCATCTTCGCCTGCTTTCTTGGCTGGATTGTGTGGAGGACGATCAAAAGAGCCACTAGGGCTAAGAGAGACAGAGAATTCGCCTATCGCGGTGACACACCAGGTTTCGGTGCCAAGATTCCCTTCTTCAAGAACAGATCTGTTGGCGGTGGCTGGGAAAACCTTGACGGTGGCCGCAGTAACATTTCGCCGCAATATGAGAAGGGACCTAGAGGAACGTTGAGGCTGAACACCGATGTGTACGGCCCCAACGGAAAGCCGATGAATTATGGTCCAGGCTCAGCATATGGCGGCAACTATATGTCACCTGCAGACAATCGGGGCAGCCCATTAACGGTCAGCCCGACCGGCACCGTGCAGATGCGGGCGAACCCCATGAACGGCCAAGTGACTTACCCAAGCCAGGTTGGCACATACAACACACGAACGGGCACATTCGTAGGCCACGCGCCCAGCCAGCCTCTCACACATATCGTCAGACAGTACGGCACCGCGTCAGATCCCAGCATGACCCTAAGCTCAGGCATGGGCGCTGGTGCATATTTCAATCAATCAGAATTGGCTCGTCAACCGTCGGACGCGTACGACCCTCATAGGCGGCAGGTCAACAGGGCAAGTGAACTGTCATCGATATCATCGGGATTCGGTGATGGAGACATTGTTGTTCCTGGCATGGCACTGCGACCGCCTCCACCAGTTGAAAATCCCTACCGGGCATCCTGGATGAGCAAGAGCAATCGCGACACAGTATATACCGAAACAAGCGAAGACTTACCACCCAGATTTAGGTCGGTGAATAGCTGGGTTAATCAGCAGACGGGCCGTATTAAGAGAGCCCAAAACCGACCAGAGACGGGCGATGACGTGCCTCCCGTCCCTGGACTTCCGGCCGGGACAGGCGAAAACGGTCTACCGCCCGAACCACAGTTCACCATGATGATGCCGGACGGAGAAATCCCTCGACGGCCTGACCCGGCATCCACGTCGTAGCGAGACGTGACTAGGACCTCTGTAACTTTTCTTTGTTTTCATACCCAAGCACGGCGCTGAGAGGCAAAAGGGGAAGCATTGGGAGCGGTTGTAATGCCATCACATCAAACACATGACAGCTATCGGGAGGGCGGTAGCATGAATCCAAACGTCACTGTATCCAAAGAACTCATGCCTTGACCTCCTCTTCAAGCCTGGCGCGGCGCTTGGGAGTGTTTGCAGAGTTTTGACACATAACCCATTTCGCGCAGCTTAAAGAGCTGCTATTGTACAGATAACCGAAAGGGACAGGCAGAGGAAGGGGGCCGACACAAAGAGGTGTTGTCAAAGTAATTCAAATGCTAAAATCCGTCACATGTTGTATGATGAAGTGTTGTCTGCCCTGTTCGATAAGAGCAGGCGTAACAGTGAGATACGAGGCGCGGGTGCTCCCATTGGTGGCTTTGGTGATTGTCAGGCACCTGGGAAGTTGATTTGCTGGGCGATCTTATCTATACATATGAACGCACTCAAGTTAGTTCTTATTTTAGGAACTGTAATTAAGATTCTGTCCGGGATTCAATCTTCTCCAATGTCGTAAGTGGCCAAGAACGCCCAGCGTACTGATGATGAGGCCTCTTCGACATCGCGGTCGGCACGTACATCCCTCAATATGCTACCGCCGACTTGTCGACCACTGGGAGAATGGACATATGAGAGTGAAAGGCAATTTTGACCTCATTCTCAATCCAGGGCATTCTAAACCCTGCCACATACGCGCCATCGCGTTCGATCAGAAGCGCAATGCGTGGGAGGAATAGTTTCTGCGTAGTAATTGGTAAGACTGGCCGGTGAAGCAAATCAATTCAAGCCTCGGAGACACAGGCGTGCTGCGTTCCCCATTGGCCGCGCGTTTCGGGAGCGCAAGGTCGATTCTACCCGTCTGCGAGCGGACGAATCACAGGCTGACTGTCTCCGAGCAAGGCCATTCACGACTGTGGCGGAGCCAAAGGGAATTTATGGGGCCATAGAGGCTGGCAGCTGAGCACTGCAAACCGCAGGGCAGGGGTGAGCCTGGTCATGAGGGGCGGGGCGCATGCTCCCAAGTCCAGGTCCGACGTGCCATTCTGCAAGTTCCCTCTCTAATCCTCCATGCTCCGATGAGGCTTCGACATTTATCTCGACGACGGAGCCCTGTCCTGTACACCATAAACGAGTCTTTTCAGCTTGTTCCTTCTTCGCTTGACTTTCTCAAGTATCTCCCTCTCCTCGTCTGATAAATCTTCCATCAGCTTGTTCCCCTTCTTCCGCATCTCTCCCGAAACATTACGTTTCCTTCTTGTCTTGGTTCACGTGGCGCGGCGGCGCTTAGCTTCCTTTCTTGGGGCTGTTAATTCTTTGGGCAGTGAATGTTGTCTTTGATTCATTACGAACTAAGACTTAGCCCACGTCACCTCGCACAACCTCGAAGCATAGCATAGCTTTTGCCGCAGCCTGATCGGAGGCGCTGCCTTCTTCTTAATCTACCGACCTAACCTCGAAACTACGGGGGGAGAAGCGTCTTTTCTTGCGAAGCTTCGGACCATTATCCACGAACAGTGTGCGACCACTTCCGTCGGTGTACTTACCCGCCAACATGCTCGACGAAAACCTACCAACCTTCCATTTCCGCCCCTCTTCCGACAACCCCTCCAATACGATCCTGTACTTCACCCACCAAGGCTCCGAACCGACACCGCACTACGTCCTCAAGCGCGCCGATCCCTCCAACCCAGCAGCCCGCAACAAATACGCGTCCGCCCTCACGGATATCGCGTCTCAGCAGATCATCTACGCCGAAGTCCTCGTCGAGCCCGAATGGACGCAACCGACGCTGTCCGCCGCCGAGGCCCGCGCCCAGGGCAGCACCCCCGCACCTCCGCTACCCATTCTCCCGGATCAGGTCACCCTACAGCTCTACAACCCGGACTCGCAAGTTGTCATCAAGACCAAGTCCGGCAGCTGGGGCAAGAGCGACAGTTGGGAGTTCGAGATGCCCGAGCAGAGCTTCCGCGAGCCCAGCGCCAGCATGCTTGACCGGTCGTCCGACGACCCGCCCATCAGCGATACCGTACCGAAAGTCGTCTTTCGCTGGAAGCGTGACGGGAGATTAAGCAGGGATATGACGTGCTACATGGTCGGTAAGAGTGTGGCCGGCAAGAAGAGCAAGGAGCCCGACATCACGGTCGCCATGTTCAAGGACAAGAAGCACGAGAGCGCGGTGACCATCTACGAGCCCAACCTACAGCGAGTCGATGTCGAGGATCGCAAGGGTCTGGATATCGTGCTCCTCCTCGGTGCCGAGGTCCTGCGCGATTTGTTCCTCAACCCCAGACAAAACGTCTTCAACCTGACCGCCAGTCAGCCCCCCGTCTCTGGGCGGAGGAAAAACTCCAAACCCCCTCCACCCCAAGCTGCCGCCCCCATGGTCCCGATGTCCAGTGCCGCCATGTCTGGAGCTACCATGTCCGGCGCCATCGGCAACAAACCGGCCTCCCCTCCCGCGCAGTGGGTGAACAACGGCCCGCCCCGTGCCAACGCGCGTCAGCAGTGGGAGATTGACAACGAGACCAAGCGCCTGCAGGCCATGGTCGCCGAGGAGCAGCGCCAGGCCCGCGAGCGTGAGCGCCGGGACGCCGAGGAGGCGAAGCGGATCAGCAAGATGCTCGAGAAGGAGGACAAGGAACGCCGGCGGAAAGAAGCCGAGATCGAGAAGGAGACGGAACGGCTGAGAAGACTGTACGGCGTCCCGCCCAACGCGCCCGCGCCGAACCTGCCGCCCCGTCATCAGGCTCCCCCAGGCGGCTCGTGGCACGTTTCTCCGGCGCAGCCGCCTCGGCCTTCCAGCGCGGGTCCGTATCAAAACCAGGGTCAGCCGGGGACGAGCGCTTACCGCCCGCCGCCGGTTCAGTTTGCGCCGCAGCCGCAGCCGCCTCAGCAGCAGGGTGGTCGCGGCAAGCTTCCTAACCTCATGTCGGGGCTGCTTCAGGGCCCGTACGGGAACACGGCTGCCAGCGTCAGCAACTTGTTTCACCGGGATCGGGCCGAGGAGGAGCGAAGGCAGAAGGTCGCCAAGAAGAGGAGTGTGCATTTCTAAAGCGCGGCATCGGGGGATCATTATCTGGCATTTTCCGCTGCATACCTGGTGTTTAAAGGGTTCTTTTTCTCCCATGGCTACATGGCATGTTTTTCTTAATACTGATCTAGGTGTTTGAAGGTTTTCTTTGGAGGGATATACCACTAGCTAGGATCGCATAGAGTTACGAATTGATGATATCCTCATACATCAATACCGATCTGGTTTCATTGGGCGGCGTTGGAGCTGTTCGAAACGTGCCCACTACGTACTGATAAGTGATCACGCTCATCCTGTACCAACATTGAAAGTCTAACAAATCATAAACAGATCTGCTGTGCCCTCTTGAGGAAGCACAGGGCGACGGAGGAAAACACTTAATAACCCCGCAGAGTTGCGTCACCCCTGTTGATATTAGTCCAGAAACAAAAGACGCCTAGGCACACTGCTGCTCGTCATAAGAAACGCCCGAAGAGTGTGCCGTTACCCAGACGCTGATCTGCGCAAAATCCAACAACGGGAGAGCTTGACTCCCAACACACGATCTTGTTCTACGCCAGAATACAGCCATGCCACTTTACTGCACGCAACGTCCCTCCCGGTCATCTCAGCACAGATGCGTGGGTATCATTATTCTAACCATACTGATCCCCCAACGTTTCTGGCTTCGGGGAGCAGTAAACCTTGTTCTTGTCCTGGTGGAGGAGAGCGAGCGGTAGGTTAGTATTATTAGTGCATTAGTCCGACTTTTGAGTAAGCGGTTGACGGGGTATGTCAGTAGGACATGGTCTAACAGGAAGCACGTCTATCCAGAAACAAGACGAGTATCTACGATTCGTTTGTGGTGCCCTCTGCAGCTTGCTCGATTCTATCTGGAGGCTATTTCTACCTACCTTAGCAGTAGATAGGGACGGAAACCTGGGTATACCTTTCCTATAGTGAAAATAACGGTACAATGGAAAACGTTACACAACTTTGCAGTGGTCTCGCTGCATGCTTCGTACCGCGGAACCGCAGCCATCTGATGCTTCTTGACTTGTCTGGAAAGCTATTGTTTTCTCTATTTCAAAGCCAGTAAGGGCCCCCATGGCGGGGAACCAAAGTTCACAATCGACGGGTTGCCATCACGGTCCTGGCAGTTCAATTGAGGTGCATGTGGCATCAACGTTTGTCATTAACTCCAATGCTCCGGGACGAAACTGATAAAAGAAGAATCAAAACACAAAAGTCTAGAGGCAAACTGTTTACATGCAGGTGCGCTCCAACGTCATCCACCAACGCAGACAACAATCTCCGCGCCACTATGGGCTCCTGAATCTATGCAGCTCGCTATCAAGGCCGGTATCCCATCGAAGCCGCCGCGACAGCAGCCAAGTTCATGATTGTGAGCGTCGGGGCCAACAGCTTCTGGAACGGAAAGTCGAGGGCAAACTCCTTGAACAGCCACGTGCGCATCTCGGCTCCAATCATGCTGTCGAGGCCGTAACTGGCGATGGACCTCTCGTCAAGCTCAATATCATCGACGCGCAGCATCAAGATACTAGCGACACGTCGGGCAATGTGCTTCGCTATGATTTCGAGACCGGCAGCCCATCCTTCGGCCGACGACATGGCCGTTGCCACGGCCGTCGCGAAGCCCTCATCGCCGCCGGAGGCTTGACCTTGACCGTTGAGCGCCGCGTCCGCCTCGAGAGCCGCACGCAAGTGGCAAATGCGGGCGTCTTTGAACCAATATGCGTCGCTGCCGCCCGCTTGCACGTTTCGAGCCAGCTCGCCGGCGTCCAAGCCCATCAGCAGTTGAGACGATGACGGCCCGGAACCGGGATTGGGTCTCATGGCGAAGTCGAAGCCTCGCAGCATTTCTTCCTCGTCGATGCCGTAGAGACCCTTGCGCCGGAGCGATGTCTCTAGCGCGTCGCTCTCGGCAACGACGCCGACGTCGAGGACCATGGGCAGCGCCAACGAGGTGGCGACCTGCCCGCCCGCGTTTCGCTCGAGTGCGAGCGCGTCCAGGAAACTGTTGGCCGCGCTGTAGTTGGCCTGTCCCGGATTGCCCAAGACTGCCGAGATGGAGCTTGTCATGACGAAGAAGTCGAGGTCCACGTCTTGTAGCGCCCTGTGCAAGCTCAGGGCTCCGTTTGCCTTGGGTTTGATGGCCGCCATGAAGGCCTCGTGGCTCATGCGTTCGAACATGGCGTCTCTAAGAACCATGGCCGCATGGACGACGCCGCGGATGGGACGGTCTTTCTGCAGCTCGAGGACCGCTCGCCGTACGGCTTCCTCATCGGCTGCATCGACTCGGTAGACGTACGTGCGACCTCCCTGTTGCTCGATCTGCTCGACGACAAGTGCGGCCTCCGGCTTATCGGTACCGGACCGTGACAAGAAGGCGAAGTGGCGCGCTCCGCGTTGCATCATCCACTGGGTGAGGCTGCGCCCCAAGCCTCCCAGACAACCGACCAAGACGTAGGTGGAAGATGGCGTGAAACGGGTGGTCTTGTGCTCCAGGGTCTGCAATGTCATGTTAGCAAGGTCAGGCTTTCTGCAACGGCGAGGAACGAGCGTAACCGATGTTTACTTTGCTTTTCCCGTAGTCGCAGCTCACTATCACAGGCTGCTGCTGATGAACGAGGGCCGATGCCGTCAGGTCGGCAATATCGACGGTCCTGGTTCCGTCATCCTCCAGAAGGGCGGAATCCTCCCCGATCAGCTTGAGCATGTCCACAGACAGCTGAAGGCGGGACGTATCCAGAGAACCGTGGTTGATTGGGATGAAGCTCGCACCCCGAACGAACGGCAACGCGTCTGGTGCCGTCATCTCCTGAGATGTGCTCTCGGACATTGAGTAGAACCGAGATGGGCCCTTCAAGCATCTCCAGACGTCTTGGCCAAGCGTGTCGAAGTTAAAAGCGACAACCGCGTACGCCTTGCGTCGTTCCTGGCCGAGGCGAATCTCGTCGAGCACACCGTCGACATCGTCTGACGGCAGAATCCGGCCAAAATCGAGGTGCGCTTTCTCTACGGCTTGATTCGTGACAACGGTCATGTCCCATCCTCGGGACTTGGACAACAGCCTCGTGGCGTTGACCAATGGGAGCGGCCCGGGGAGCAGAACAACATGGCTACCGGCGTCTAATTTGTGAGGCCCCCCCAGGAAGTCAGTCAGTCTGGATAGAGGACGGAGATAGTGGACAAGAAGCTCCGGCGAAAACGACTTGACAAGCGTCTCGTCAATAACGGCGTATTGAGACGCGTTGAAAACCGCCCGGAGAGAGTGATCTGGGGCAGATGCAATGACAAGCTTGCCGGCGAGCCCCTGGCCATGCGTAGCATCGCCGGCATCGACAACCTCTCCCACTGCCAGACTAGTTGCCTCCTGCGAAGCTCTCGGGCAGAACGCGAGAGCCTGGAGGGTAATGTGGCCCGTCATCCGTTCCTCCTCACTTTGCTCGGGTGTGAACACCACTGCGTCTCCCATGCTCTTTGCCACGATGGGCACGCCTCTACTCAAAACCTTGTCGTCGAGAGAAGCATCGGTGCTACTCGATGTACCGTTCCAATCGCTATTGAGCTGATGGTTGTCATAGATCCTGGGAACGCGTAGTACACCGTGGTGCAACCAGAACTCCGTATCCCGACCGGAGTCTCTTATCGCGACGTTGTCCAGCTGGTCCACGACGACACGGCCGATGTCTCGCACGCTCTCGTCCAGACCGACGTCGAGGAGCGCCATCTTGGCTGTGACCTGCTCAGACCGAATGACACGAAGGAATCCGTCCAACATGCCGCCAGCGCCCTGCTTGGCCTCTCTGACGCCTCTGGTAAGCCAGAGCGATGGGGTGGAAGATGAGAAGACGGCCTGTATCCCCGCAAAGGCGGCCTCGTCCAGACACCGCAAAAGATTTCCCCGGGAATCGTCGATCACGGCACGTCCATCTTCACGAGGATCAAACTCGGATATTTGCTTGGTGCACACCTTGTTCCCGAGTGAAGTGAGAACCTCGGCCAGGCCTCGGAAGCCATCAGCCTGATCAGCAGCCTCGTTCAATGAGGCTTTCAGCAGCGTGATGCGTTCGGCGTTCTGATGGTGATGGCCGCTAGATTCCGTCCGTCCTGTGCCGTTGGTGCCGTTCACTTTGGTCATGTCTTTGGCTCCATCCGTCGGTATCTGGGCAGCAATATGGTGACCGACACTGATGGAGTTTGCTGGAACGGACTGGATGATCGGCTCATGTGAAAACCCAAGAATCCAACCTTCAGGGCGCGCGAGAGGCGCGAGGACTTCAAAAGAAAGCGACTCGCTTCCCTTGCTGAGGCTAGCCAGCACCATGTCGTAGGACTCCGCAGTCTCGCCGGACTGGCTTGGCAGCTCGGAGAGAGTCGTGATGCGAGACCGAGCCTTGAGGGATGCCAGAGAGTCGTCCACGCCGTTGCTTTCGGATCCCAATGCCGCAAGAGTAATGCGACACGTTTCGGGCAAAAGGTTGAGTAGATGGTCTAGTGTTTGCGGCGGGATCTGCGGGCCCGGAACAACCAGAAGACTTCCGATAGCCTGCCGGTGGAGGATAAGCTCGGCGATGTTGGTCATGAGGTTCACGGTGTCCGACTCTTCGGGCCACAGCCGAGAGACCTGCTCGTCTCTCAAGGAGGCCACGTTGGGTTTCCACGTCACCATCGAAAAAGGGGTCGGCTCCGTCGTCCGGTGTGAAGTCATGGCGGCTGCGGGAACTGCTGCCTCGTAGGATATGCAAGTAAGATCCTCGATGTCGATGAGCTCCTTGCCACTGACACCGGTCAGGTGCGCGTGGGTGTTGAATAGTCGTCCCTCGAATCCGTCTGTCCAGGCGGTAGCACGCCCATCATGGTTCAGGTCGCTGGCCTCGGGAACCGCCAGAGAAACCTCTCCGATGCGGCGAGGCACGACGCCCCACGGCATCCCCCTGTGCTTCCACGCGTGGATGGAGACGATGATGAGCTGAAGACACGCGTCGACGGTGCTCGGATGAATCATGCTTCGCGACTCGCCTCGCATCACGCCCGAATTCTCGCGCACGGTAACATCGCCGGCGGCGCGATGCAGTCCTCGTCCGGTACGCACGGCCTGGAGTTGCTGAAAGCTGCCGCTGTAGTTGAAGCCGACTCTGTCGAAAGCCTCGTACCATGTGCCCTTTCGGACACGCTGGTTGAGAGCGGTCTCGTCGTCGGGTGAGCAAGCTGCGGCGAGAGGTTTGTACCGCGCTGCGATTTTCCCCGTGCAATGAAGAGTCCACGCTCCATCCGTGTACGATTCCACGGAGAAGCCGTACCACCCCGAAGACGGCGTCTCCGGATCGGTCAAGGAGACGACGGTTTCCACCGCCCCGTCACCGTTGTCGCCGTCGGGCAAGGCCAACGCTTTCATGATGTCGACATCGCGGAGAGTGACGGCATCGAAGGAGGAGGGCTCGTTGCTCTCCAGAACCTGACGGAGAGCTTCCGTAGCGATTGACAGGTACCCGGCGGCGGGGAAGATGGCTGTTCCTCCCAGGCTGTGGTCCTTCAGCCAGGGCACGTCGCGATGCCGAAGGACGTTGCGCCACAGTTTGGATCTCTCGGAAAGCCCGGGCACACGGCGGCCCAGAAGGTCATGGCGGGTCTGATTCGAGGTCTGTTGCTCGATGCTTGCTCGCGGCTCAGCCCAGTATCTCTTCGCGTAGTTCCACTGGTAAGGAGGCAGATCCACGAGCAGATACTGCGTCTTGGGCTTCCTTATCCACTTCTGGGCGATCGAGAGACCAGAGGCGCCGCGGTAGCCCTCCGCGTTGACCTCGTCCAGGTTTGCGGGGTATCCGGTGAGGAAAAGAGAGCCGGCTAGGGAGAGCAGCTGCTCGGTATCGTTCTTGTTCCGGGCTAGAGATGGGACGTAGTTGAGGCGGGTAGTCTTGTTTGCAATGCAGATCTGCTTGAAGGGGCCGGAGAGAGCGCTGTGAGGCCCAATCTCGACCATGGCAGTCACTGCGTCGAATTGCTTGTCTTCGCAGACGCGTTGAACCGCTTCGCTGAACCGGACTCTCAGTCGGAGATTGGCGCTCCAGTACTCCTGTGGGACAGCCTCAGATGTGATGAGCTGGCCGGTGACAGACGAGACCATGGCCGAGCCGGGTTGCCGCCAATCCCTGTCGGCTTCGGTCAAGACACCGAGTGGCTCAAAAAGAATCTCATCGTACAGATCACCGACGGCGCTCATGTGCGGAGAGTGATATGCTCGGCCCGTCCTCAACTCGCGCGCAAAGATGCCCTTGGCTGTCAGCTCAGCGCCCAGGCGGGATATCTCCTCAGCCCGGCCGCTGAGGGTGACGCTGCTCGGCGAGTTTTCGCAGGCTATGCAGACCTTTGACGGGTCATCGGGCAAAAGCTCGGCAACTTGGGCCGCACCGACCCCGACCGCCATCATGGAGCCGCTCTCCGAGGCTTCGCTTACAGCCCGGCCACGGCAGAAGGCAGCGATGATGGCCTCGGGAGCACTGAGGAGGCCGGACGCGTAGGCTGCACCGATCTCGCCCGAGGAATGGCCGACGGACACCGTGGGAGTAACATCGCACTGCGCGAGCAAGTCGACGATGGCAATCTGGATGGCTGTACAGAGCGGCTGTGCCACGTCGGCATCGTTGATGCGGGATTCGATGTCTGCGGCCTCTCCGAGGAGCAAGTCGGCAATTTTGAAACCCGGCGGCGGAGTGACTTTGGCGAGGACGCGGTCGAGGCGTGCGATGGTATCCAAGACTACGGGATAGTCCAATAACGCATGCTTGAACATGCCGGCCCATTGTGCCTGATTCGAGAGGCGTTAGTTACGATGGAATGATTACCGTTGGCAAGATGACGACTTACACCTTGGCCAGTAAAGAGGAAGCCGATGTTTGTCGTTGGTCGCTTGGGAACAAGCCCTGTTTGCTGCGAAGCGTGGCTGAAGGCCTCGTCGACGAGACCGTCTCTCGCCACCACGAATGATCTGTTGGAGAACATGGTGCGGTGCAAATCCAACGTGTGGGCGAGGTCGGCAACGTAATATTCGGACGCTACGGCCGAGACGGCCTCGATGTTGCGGGCGAGGGTAGCCTTGTCGTGCGCCGAAAGACACAGCAGCAGCGGAACCTTGCATGAGTGGTCGTAGCTAGCCAGCTTCTTGGGTTGGCCGTGTTGGTACCATGGGTAGAGGTTGTCGACCGACTCGACGATGACATGGCCGTTGGTGCCACCGTAGCCAAAAGACGAAACGCTCGCTCTTCTGACGAGACTGTCCTGCGGCCAGGGTTGCGTGTTGGCATGTACACGAACGTTCCATTCCTGCTCTTTGACTTGAAGTGGAGAATATTGGGTTAGAAAAAGGCGTTCCCTCGGGACGTGGTGAATGATATGGCAATACACATACTGTTCGGGTTGAGGCGTTCAAAGAGAGCGACCCCGGGAATGACCGCCGCTTCAGTCATCAGCGCTGCCTTCATCACGGCAAAGATGCCACTAGCCGCCTCGCTGTGGCCGATATTGGGCTTGAGCTGTTTTATGTTTAGTGTTTTCTCAGGCCGATTCGCCTCGGAATGACTTACAGCGCCCACAAGTAGAGGCTTTGACTCGGGACGAGAGTCGTTCATCGCTCTAGCCACAGCCTTGCAACAGGGGTCAGTCGACGGCTTTCAGACAACTCATCTCATCGGGATAGGAAACAGACCTCAACTTCTATGGGATCGCCCACCGGAGTCCCTGTGCCGTGGAGCTCGGCGTAAACGGTAAGTCGAGGGTCCAGATTGGCCTTCTCATAGGCCATCCGGATGATTCGCTCTTGACCCTCGATGCTCGGGTGCGTGATGCCCATGCCGTCTATCTTGCCATTCCTGAACAGTGTAAGCGGCTATGAATCATCATGTCTCGGAATATGATAGCGCGTGCTTACGTGTTAACGGCAGTTGAACGAATGACGCCTCGAACTGGGTCGCCATCCCGGATGGCATCCGAAAGGCGTTTGAGAAACAGCGCTCCGGCCCCCTCAGCCCTTCCGTAACCATCCGCGGAGGCGTCAAAGGTATGGCACGTGGACGTCGGAGACAGGATGCCGACCTTGGCCGTGTTCATGTGTTGGTCAACGGTCACGATGAGGTTGACGCCGCCTGTGATTGCGGCGTCGCAGTCGCGCATACGCAGCGCATGGCAGGCGTTGTGGATGGCATAGACGGAAGAAGAGCACGCCGTGTTGATTGTAAAGCTGTTGACAGAAGTGGTCAGCGGTCAGATGCGCGTCGTGTCGGACTTGGCTGGAAAGCGAACCTCGGCCCTCTTAGATTAAACATGTGTCCAATTCTGTTGCTGATGATGCCCGGGTCTACACCAGTTGCCGCGTAGTTGTGTCTGAAATCAGTGTCGCGTGTAGAAATTTGTTCTGTGTCGTCTTGTGTCAGTTCCAAGACCCTCAGAGGCCGATGACGGGGTACACCGACGATAGTCCGCTGTGAAGGAGCCGACGAAGACGGCCGTGTTTGACCCAGCAATCGCTTCCATGGTGACACCGGCAGATACCAGAGACTCGTAGCTCACTTCCAGCATCCTTCTCTGCTGCGGGTCGAGCCATTGAGCCTCGACCGGGGTAATGTTGAAGAAGGTCGGGTCAAAGTCCTCCGGGCGTCCATCCAAGAAGTAGCCTCCCGGTACATTAAAGGAGCCCGGTCGGTCCAGTCTCTCGTGGTAATGGGCGTCGATATTGAAGCGTGATTCGGGCACCTTCGGGGTCTGTCCTGTTCTCTTCTCAACCAGCAACTGCCAGAACGTCGAGTCTGAATTGACCTGCCCGGGAAGGCGACATGCTACGGATATCGACGTTAGTCTCGCACTTGATCACTCCCTGAGGGTCATTACCCATTCCGCAGATGGCGATTGGCTCAAGAGCAGAGTTCTCTGCTCCATTACGCCCTGCGTCGACCGGTTCTGTAGCGCTCGAAGCCATTGTTGGAGTGCGCTCGACGTTTCTTCTAGTGCAAGTAAGGCGTGTGGTTGTAGACGATGTTGAAACCGTTGCCAGTGAGCCTCTATTAGTCTCTGTCTCTCGGTTTCAAGAAATCAGACGATGCTGTCTAAACCATGTCGGATATTTAAGTATATGACCTTCACGATTACGTTAAAAGACCGGCTTCCCGATGTACCACACGATGTACCCTCCAGTTGAAGAACCGCTCGGGCCGAGCTTCCTTTATCTACTATCCCCGGCCATGGACTTACAGAAGGGACTGGACTCTCACCTCGCCTCGCCCTCACCCTCTTCTTCACTTTCCGGCTCTCTTGTCGAGTCTTCCAATAGTCAAACGACCCGCCCGGAATATCCCAATGAACTACTCCCCACGCTATAGCCTTTTCTTCAAAGGCCTCTCCGTCGTGGCGGTACTCCTTCTTTGGGGCATCAGTCTCCTGAACGGTACCGTGAGTGCGCTGTTTGCGGCCGTGTGGACCAGAAGCCTTGGGGAATCGGGCCTGCTGGTCGTCAAGTACACCGGAGTCCCCATCGTCGACTACCCAATTGCCTTACTGGTGGCCTTTTTCTTCAAAGGCACAGACGGATCCAACGAGGCGTATCAGTTGTTCCTCTTCGATGCCTATTCTACACTGCAGACAGCCTTCGTTTGGCTGAATATCGAGAGTATTCGGGTCGGGGCGCGTTCCCCGTGGCTAAAGCGGTAGGTCCTGTCTTACGAACGCCTCTTGCAGTATTCGCTAATGTGAAGCACCAGACCGGTAGTCTTTGGTCTCCTCTGGCAGTGCTTTGGCGGAGCAATCTCTCTGCCGCTCTATTATGCCCTTCATTGCTCAGGGACGCTGGACAGAGGTCGCCCTGTCAGCGAGAACCAACTGGCTCAGGCCCGAGCTGTCCCCGTCAGCTACATTGTCGGCGCGGTTCTGCCCGCGGTCATAGGGATGGCACCAACATGGCTCGGCCCGCAAGTCCGCCCCTCACGCCAGCACCAACTGATTCTGGCTTCGTGGCAACCCGATCCACTCTGGGTCTCTTTGGTACAGATGGTGGCTGCCAAGATCATGTCCTCTTGGAGACTCCGGCGCGGAGCCGATGCCAAAAGATCGGTCCAATGGTGGATACGCTTGTCTTACCTGTTGTCGGCTGGGCTCTCGGCGTTGGGGCATCTCTATGTGGGAGTGCGCATCTTGCTCAGCCAAGATGAGGAGACTAACATTTGGCGCATGTATGTGCCCTTTCCTGGCCTCCTTCGCGGTCCAGACGGGGTTTCGGATATTTTCACAAGGGGACCGTGGCTGTTCTTACAGTATGACCTTATCATAATCGGCCTCTCCAGCCTGATATGGGCATACAGATGCTTGTCGGTGCCGGACGGCAGATTCAATGCCAAGTTAGCCATTGGTCTGCTCTTTGGTGCATTCTCTATTGGTCCTGGAGCAACTGTGTCGATGGCTCTGTATGTTAGAGAGAAACGCTTCAGCTAGCACTAGACCGCCGACTGAAAATGCAGCCATTCACACGAATCTCCGTTGAGAGACACGAAGAAGTAGAATATTGCCCATTAGCTCAACAGCACGTCTCGGGAAACCCAGATTGCGTACCGATGACATGTGTGGCATCGAGGGAAACTGCGGCCTGCATACTCTGGTACACCAAATGTACTGTGAAGCTCATAGACTGCCATGCTTGATATTCTTGCCGGACAACCTTGAATCGATTCCCAGACTGACGTCGAAGGCCTGCAAATTCTCCGCCAAAGTCCCGATTACACAACATTGCAAGCCGTAAGCGTGAAGCGTGGCTCCCGATCACGCAGAACAACACATGGCGCGCTTCTGTAAGGTCGGCAGAACCACACATTCGACTTTGCGTTCCGTGCCAAAACAAGCGTATGTCCGTCCCATGGGCTCGATAATACCGCCGCTCATTGACAAATTGGGGAGAACCGAAACCCTTGCTTATCCTCCTTGCATGTGGATCAATATGGTCGGGCTTCTCGGACCGATGCTGCCTCGAACAGGCCCAACGTCCATCCCACGGAACTAGCATCGTGATGAGTTGCACGGCCACGATTCCATGCAGACATGGTTACCTGCCTGTAAGCTCGGGCCGACTGTCATATCACATTGGGTGAAGATCTGAAAGCCACGTCTTCTTTGCAACGGCTTGGGCCATGGCCGCGTGCACCGCGGTAGTCCGCACAAACTGGGAATACCCGCCATGAGAACGTCTGAACGCCAATTTCCATCACCATTTCTACCAGGTGCCTAGTCCCGCGTTCGAATGAAAGTTTCGTTGTTGAATTGACAGCCGTTCTCAGAGAAAATGCGTCAAGAAACCGTCCAGGCTGTTGATGTGGCAATCATTGGGGCAGGTGGGCCGCTGTTCCGACCCTACATGCCAACTTGATCGTCGTGCTAAGTATCCGGACAGGATGGTACGGACTGGCCGCCGCTCGAACGTACCTGAAGCTTCAGCCAAGGGTGAAGATTCTGATCATAGATTCCGACAAGACGGTTGGTGGGGTATGGAGCAAGGAGAGGCTGAACCCGAACCTTGTGGCCCAGGTGAAGCTCGGGGTAATCCATCGCGGCCCTCTCAGGAGTAAGCCTCTTGAGATGACGATAAGTCGACTGACGCAGCGAGAAAACCAGTTATTCAACTACTCCGACAAGCCCATGTGGCCATACAAAGGCGACGCGAAAGATGCCCGAGTGACCGGAGAAATGATTCATGATTATCTCCAGGAATACGCCGAAGACCACGATATCTTGCGCCGGATTCGATTCAACACCTTTGTCGAGACAGCTACGCAATGCGAAAAAGGGTGGCGACTGACTCTCCGAGGCGAAAACGAGGTCATCGTGGCGAGGAAACTGATGGTAGCCACGGGCGTCACCTCCATCCCCTTCATGCCCAAGTTCGATGCCGGCGATGAGGCAGTTCCGGTGATTCATTCGAGGGACCTAGGAGGCTCTTTCGAGGCTCTATCCGACCCAGCGGTGCAGAAGGTCGTCGTAGTCGGCGCCGCCAAGTCGGCCTACGATGCCGTTTATCTCCTGCTTGAGATGGGCAAAGAGGTTACGTGGCTCATTAGAGCCCAAGGAGCCGGTCCGCTAGCCATCTTACCCTTCATGATACTAAACCTGGTCAATTCGATTGCGTTCGCATCAACTCGCCTCATGACGCACCTATTGTCACGAGCCAGGATAATATCGCAGGGAAAGGGGCTTAGCGGGCTAAGTTAGGGAAGTCCATAGGAGTTAGGAGCATAGGGAGGCACTAGGTAACCCCTAGATAAGCCCTCTAGCCCTTACTTAGTAAACTAGAGGGCTAGAGAAGAATATTTAACTTTAGCTATATCTAATTATATTAACTCTATTACTCTATATTATACTTATATATAATATATTCTTCTCTCTTATTGATACGGTCCACGAAGTAGGCGAAAATTATAGGTGAAAACTACTATGAATTTCGAAGGTTTTTTCCTTAAAGGCGATAAGCCCTTTTATAAGGGTTAATATATTTAGGTATATTTAACGTATTAAATATATTAGACGCCCTTAAGCGGGATAACTACGCTAAGCGCGTTTAGTATTAATTACCCGCATAAGAAGAAAAAAGTATTAACTGCGATATATAGTATAAAATTTAATTTATACCTCCTATTATAGTAATATACTAGTAAGTAGAGCTATATTATTATATATAAGTAACTATATATAACCTTACTTCCTTTCTATTCTATATATTTTAATTATATCCTACTTTAAGCTAAGGGAGTCTTAGGCGCGGTATTAGTTATTTTTAAGAGGTTAGGGTAATCCTTATCCTCGTTATTAATAATCTCTTTAACTATAACTAGGAGTTAGTTAATACTAATATTATAAGTAGTAGCTAGTTAGATATTATCCTTATATTACTCTAGGAATAAGTAGCGAGATTTATTACTAACCTTAGGGTACGCCTTAGTAATATTATTATTTTTAATTATAGCGATCGAGGTAGTAAGGGAGGCGATATTAATATAAAAGCCTCGAAGGTTAGTAGCGTATTTATACTAAAAGTTAGCTATATCTATAGCCTTAGGGTCGCTAAGGTCTAAGAGAGCCTAGATAGTACTTAAGTTATTACTATTAATTATAGCCTAACTAATATAAGTATTATCCTTAGTATATATACTAGGAAACTTATATTATAATATCTACTTAATAATAAAGAATAGTAATATAGCGCTAAACTCCGGGTTACTTATAATATATTTAGTTATAAACGAGTTAAGGGCGCGGATATATATATATAGACTAAGGATAATCGAGCTATTCTAAATAAGCGCGTATAGGGTAAAGCGTTTAATATAGCAGGTAGCTATAAGGTTAGTAGCGTTAAAGAAATAGAAGCGCTAAAGGTATATATTAATTACCTCTTAAGTAGTTAGGAACTTTATATAGGAATAGATAAGGTAATAGAGGCTAGCGATATAAGTATAGGATTACTAGTCTATAATAACGATTTTCTTAATACTAGTAATAGTATTAGGCGTTTTAGTAGAGCTAGGCGTATTAATAGCGTTAAAGGGGCTAATATTAGAGGAAGGATTAATATTAGGGCGATCCTCTAGGCTAGTAGCTAATACTATATACTTAGTAGAAGACCTAGTAGCAAGGTATTATTCTAGGCTAAGGAAGCCTAGGCTCTCTTATATTAGTCCCTAGGGAATAGTTACTATAATAAACTTAAACTTATTAGTAGCTAACTTAATAAATTAGCCTAGGTTAAGGGTAATAGCGCTAGTATTAGTAATATAACCCTCGGAGAGCGCTATAGTTAGGGTAATCTAGGTCTCCTTATATCTATTAAGTAGTATAGTAATATAGCTAATGCGTTTACTATAGGCTTATATTCCCTTAATAGCTTTAATAATATCCGTTATATTAGGGGTATTAACGCTAGTAGCTTACTTCTTAGGAATAGCTATCTTATTAGTCTTATTATAAGTAATAGGAGTTAATCTAATACTAATTATAATAATATTAGTCGATAGTCGAGGTTTAATATATTTAGTAGTATTAGTAGCTTAGTTAGGTTAGCTAGCGTTAAGGGATAGTTTAGGCTAATTAGTATTAATAGTCTTATTAGCTTAGTTGCGTTTAGTAGTAATAAGTTCGTTATCTCCGCTTAAGGCCTCTCTAGAATTAATAGAAATAGGTATACTAGTAATATTAATAGTATAATATAGGTTATATTTAAGGGAGTTCTATATAGTATTATAGAGAGATAGCTACTTAATATTTAAGATAGCGTTAGGAAATTAGTAGTAGAACTTAATTTAGTTTATAGATAGTAGTTAGGTAACTAAATAAGCGTTAGTACCTAGGTAGATAACGAACGGGGTATTAGAAATATTATAACTAGTTCTATAATATTAGGTCTCTTAATTAAGGGCGCGCTTAAAGATTTCTTAGTTATAAATATAATATCTAGGCTTATTATAAGAGATCTTAACATTAAGTAGGTAGTAGTAAATATAGTTAAGGGTAATATACTTAGTATCTTCGTATTTAAAGCGTTATCTATTTATAGTAAAGTAATACCTAGGTATATATAATATAGGTTACTCTAGTAGCGCTAAGCGCGTAATAATATAAAGCGTTAGTAAGATTTCTTAATATCTTAATAAGGATAATAGTAATAAAGGGAGATATATAAGAGTACTAATAGTATAGTAATAGGGTTAAAGGCGTTAACGCTCTTTAGCGAAATATATATATAGAGGAAAAATACGCTTAATACTAAGTAGGTAGAAGCAGCGGTAATAACTAGTAGGGTTACCTAGTAATATAAATTTATTTTATATATATATACTTAAGCGCTGATTTTTCTTATTAGGTAAGTAAGAGTAGGGGTTAACCTTCTAGCAAGGAGGGTAGTTATATTTATAAAGGTTCTTATAGTACTAAGGGCGGAAGGAGTTTAAGAGGGAAGGTATAATAAGCGTAGTTATCTTTACTAATAGGATAGGTGTGAATATCGCTATTATTAGAGTAAAGTTCTTAAACGCGCTAAGCGCGCTAAATATCTTTATTTTATAATAAGGCCTTAGTTATAATACTCTTTATAGCCTCTGGCCACTGCATAGTGATTTTACCTGCTTAAGTGCAATAGACCTTCTAACTCCGCGCCTCCTGATAATACATAGCCTTCGGTCACGTGATCCTTTCCTAACTATAGCCGTACTTATACGTGCCCGTTATACTAGATAGCCTCACGATCTTTAACTTTATATTAATAATAACGTGGTTTTTAATTATTTAATAGACTATAAAACTATTAACTTTTCCTCTCGCGCACTACCCGCGCTACTAATACCGCCTCTATTACCGCTTCGTCCGCTAGAAGTCGTTACTATTTTTACTATACTATCGTTAGTAACGCTCTCTCTATATTAAAGCAGTTAGTATAAGCTATACTTACTAACCCCTAAGGGGCCTAGGCTACCTCTACCTTAATAGTACGGAGGACCTGCTTAAAGAAGGGCTACTCTATAGGGTATATAATAACCCGCCTAGCTTTTACTACTAAGTCTACTTATTTAGCTATAATATAATAGCGAGTATCCCCTCTAGGAGTATTAATAAGAGCCCTCTTAAGGGCTATACTAATGATATACTCTCTATATATAATAGAGTAGTTAAAGAAGGAGCGGGTTTTATTAATTATATTAATACTAAACTCTCTAGCGAGCTCTTATATATTACTAATATTAAAGGGTATACTTTATGCGGGCTTAGCGTTTTTATATATAAGGTCTAGTACTAATATAGTTAAGGATTTATTATAGGTTATAGGGATAAGGAAGAGGGAGAGGTATAAGGCCCTGCTCGCAGAGCTTCTTATACTTCTAGCTATAAGAACCTCTTAGGAAAGACCTCTTTAGTTAAGGAGTTACCTCTTATATAGTAGCGTTTATAGCACCTTGCTAGAAGGTTAACCTTTTAGGTTAAGGAGTTATCTTATATAGTAGCTTTTATAGCACCTTTAGTACCTTGCTTAAAGGTCGACCTTTTAGGTTAAGGAGTTATCTCGTATAGTAGCTTTTCTAGGCTATAAGAGCCTTAGTAGCCCGTTTAGCTCTAATATAATTAGCCCTAGTGCGGCGCGCATCCGACTCTATACGAGGGTTTGCTTACGAGTAGTAGGAATATATAGGGTTCCTATATTATTTTCCTTAACTAGTAGAGGGTATAGGTTAAAATACCTATATAGTATTTCCCGAATTATACCTGCGAACTAGGTGAATTTGTTATAGTCTTTTTGCGAAGGGGCTGCGGCGTAATTCCGAGCTTAATAATACTCTTTATAGTTTACTTATCTATTTAAGGCGCTTTAAGTAGCGCGTTCCTTATTTATAATATATATTATATTATTCCCCTAGGTTCTTACGAGGCCTTCCTCTTAAGCGCTTTAATAGTCTTTTACTAGGCTCTAATACTAGTTTAATACCCTATTAGATAGGTCTTTAAGCTTATGCTTATCTATAGAGCTATTCTATCTCTTATTCCTTACTTTTAAATATAGTAATAAGTTCGTCCGCGTTTATAGTATCTTTATCTATTTAAATAGTATATATTAGTAAGTAACTTTTCTATTTAACTAGATATTATACTTTTCCTTACGCGAGGGTTTATTTCTTAAGAATACTTTTAATCTTAAAATACTTATATACTTTAAGCTAATGAATATTATTATCTTCCTTAATATTAACTAAGCCTTAGTAGTTATCTTAGTAGTTAAATAGGTTATTACTAGGGGCTAGTACTAGTATAAGTTAGACGATAGATATAACTAGGTAAATATTTATATTAGGTAGAATATTGAGGCGGTATACTAACTTGCTAATATATTTAAGGATTTTAAATAGAATATACTAGTAGCTATACTTTAGGTTTAGTTATCCTAGTAGATAATATCCTAATCCTATTTTAAGGTATACCTAGTTGCCTAGCTTAAAGGTAATAAAATAATATTTTTTATTATACTATTCCTTTATATATAGCTAGGCTACTACGATTAAAATTTTTACTTCCTCTTAGAAGATTTTATAGTTTATTTTAGGGTTAGTATTACCTAAGATATTTAACGCGTTATTAGTATTTTTACTATATAGGATTTAGTTTAGTAAATAACTAATAACTTATAAGTAGGTATTATTAAGGTTATATTAAAGGCTTAGTAGTAATTTTACCTAGTTATTATTAGCGAGGTTAAGAAAGTAACGAATAGCTAGTTCGATAGTTTAATTTTTACGTTCTAAAATACTATTAGTTTATAGATAATATATAGTTAAGAATCTTAATTTAGTATATAATTCCGCCTATAGTATAGTCTAAAACCTTAAAAGGAATTTTTAGTTATAATTAGATATAATAGCTTTTCGTATTCCCTAGTTATTACGCTAGAGCTTATATAGAAAGAGGCGTCCCTAGATCTTAGTAATATATATTAAGTAACCTAGGATAAGGAGAGTTACTTTAGAGAACTTATTAGTTATAATAAGTACTATATTAAGAAGTAAGAAGTTCTCTACTTCGTAGCCTAAATACTATAAAGGTATTTCGGGAAGTCTAATAATAAAATCTATAGTAATTATATAGAAGGGAATCGCTAGTATTAATATTAGCTATATTACGCTAAGCGGTAGTTAATATTCTATATTTATTATTCCGTATTATAGGTAGTTAGCTATGTAATTATTAATTTATTATTTAAGACGTAGTATATAAAAGTATTTATTAATAGCTCTCTATATCCGTTCCTTACTAAAGTAATAGTAGTTATTATAAGCTTCCTTAATAAGAGGCGTTACTAACTCTTTTAGGATATAGAGCCTTTATTTATTAGTATAGGGGTTAATATAGTAAAGAAGACTATTATATATAACGAAGTTAAGGTCTATATTATCTACCTTTTTATAGAGTATCTTATATACTCTACTCTAGAACTTAGAGTTAGTATACGATTAGATAAGCTTAGCCTTAAAGTTATTATTAAGAGATACTTCTATTATAAAGTTAATACCTATTAGTATATTATCCTATATCTTATTAAGTTCCTTAACGTCTTTAATAGGGATTTCTATTATAAGTAGGCGTAATAACGTATCCGCTATAATATTTAACGTTCTAGGGATATAATAATATACTAGGGAGAACTAGCTAAGATATTCTAATAATAATATAAGTTATAAGTTAGACCTCGTCTTATCCTCTAACTATAGCAACGTTTATTTAATAATATTATATATTACTAAATAGTTAGTAAGTACTATTATAAGGTCTTATCTAGATAAACGTAGTATTAGCTAATACTTCTTTACTACCTATACTAGGTAAGCTACTTCGAGTTCGGTAAGCTAATACTTCTATTTAGCTTAGTTAAGGGCCTTATTAATATAGGTAATTAGATATATATTAGCACGCTTAATAAGGTCGTAAGGTTTCTATTTAATATAGTTAGCTAGCTAGAAGATTAGTATAGAGTATCTATATTCCTTTAATAAGTTAAGCTATATAAATAGCTACTTATCGGGGTTATAATAGAATAAAGCATTATCCGCTATTAAGGCGTCTTTAATATTATTAAAGCTAGCTACTTCTTTTAGCGTAGGTTTAAAACTTATCTTTTAATAGAAGAGCTTTCTTATAATACCTTTATCTTTCCCTTAAGCTTAGGCTTTAGCTAGTAACGTAGTTTTATACTATTAGAGTAGTTAAATATAATAGCTATAGCGTAATATTATATATTATAGAAACCTAGTTATACCTATCTAGTGCTTAAGTTAGTAGAGGTTATAAGGGTACTTAATTTTTTTAATAGCGTTAATATAGTCTTAAGTATTTAATAGTCTAAAGGTATTAATAGTAAAGCTAAGTAGCTTAATAGAAGGATAT